>JADDOH010010294.1:0-29407 GCA_016648135.1 Agrypnia vestita
AGGACTTATGACCTGTCTTTTTATGGTTGGCTTAAGTGATCACTTTACACAATTGTAACATTCGCCATTTCCATCCATGATAGAATATACCATGCTTATTCATTTTTTTGGAAGTTGTATATATGTTCAAATTGCGTGAAAAGCTTTCATATATGAGTTGTAAGCGCCTTTTCCATGCGGCCTGTACAAAGCCATTTTCATTCCCCTAAATCCCCACAGATGTCGCTAATGAGAAAATCTACATTGATTTTTTACGGCGAATGTTACAATTGTGTAAAGTGATCACTTAAGCCAACCATAAAAAGACAGGTCATAAGTCCTGTCACACCCAAATGACTTCTATACCTACTTTCCCATAATTAATACAGTTTCGTCTCTGTGAGATATCTATAATATATACACTAACATAGTTCAAACATGTATAATTTGTCGATGTTTGTATTGTAATCGGAGAATGTTATCCGTGACGCAAGATAAAAACACGGAATTCACGCAACATTGAGTATGACATGAACTTTTTTATTATTGGTCGGTTATAATCTTTAATCAGTCTTTAACCACTAGGCTTTGTAATTTATATTTTATCATCCGTTTCATGTTAATCCGTTTGTCTGTCATTGTTCAGTTTTCTCCATATAATATAATTTACGATCAATAAATATTTATTTCGTACATTCAATTTAATGTCGAATTCGACATGACGTGCAACGGTGCTTACCTGTTTTCTAAGTAAGAATTGTATTCAAAATTCTGAATATATTATTTATTTTTCAAATAGGTACATCATTTGTTTGTTCGTTGATAATATCGTTCCTAAAATAAAAACGTTAATTTTCGTGACTGCAAAACCAATGGCCACCTCATCAGTGTTTTAAATTTCTAACAAATGCAATTTAAAATATTTTTAAATTTCATTTGTCAGCACACGGTCGATTAGCATTGTACTTCGTGTAGGTAGATGTCGTGTACCTATTAAAATCAAAATAAGGTATTTTTCTGCCTACTGGGACGGAAAGGACACGCGAGTGTTATGGCCTATCGAATATGTGAATTTGTACACATGTCAAAATACAAAGTAGACGTTTGAGGGGTATAAAAAGGAAAATAAAAATAATGTTTCGAATGCGTCACCGTGAATTATTAATTTATAATGTACTGAATTCGCACTGAATACTATTTATAGGGAATATAGCTCTATCCCTTCCAAAATCATGTTTCCAAATCACTATTAAAAGTAAAGACATCTATACAAAAGTTCTTAATGTGAAAAGCAAAGTCAACAACATGTACTTCAACCAATGGACCCCAAGGATGTGCCACCTGGCATAGTAGCCGTATCATATTAAAGTGATACTTGCTGTCGGTTTTAGACTGACACATCATAGCAAACACAACAATATCTAATTATAATACCTAAATAGCAAAGCAGCAATGTCCACTAATGCTAGTGCCAGTATTTTTAATATCTTATCTCCAGTAAAATGTAGGTTTCATAGAAATTTCCATGAGTAGTGACAGGTTTTTTGTATTTTTCACAGATATTGGTGTCCTTGCTTTGTGTATCCCTCACTGTAGTCAATTTAATAAAGTGTGTAGTCACCATGATTACGAATACGGTGACTTTGTTTGGCTCCTTTCGTCACATATTTTTGAGATTCCAAAAATGTAGTTCTGATTGACACGAAAATATATTGCGAGACTAAAATCTGTATTTGTCTAATATATTAATAATTATCTATATTAAAACTATGTAAAATATCTCCAGCACATGTCTGATATGAGTAAATTTGTAACTCCACAATCTTTATGTTTATGTTTATACGTTTATGTTAATTTATGTAGCGCCATTTTTGCGTAAGAGATGCTTCAATGGCGCGCTGTAATATTATACGTAACCTTTAGAGTAATAATACCTACATTATTACATACGTATTGTTCAAATCGGAAATTCGCCGATAAATCTTCTATTTATTGAATAGCTTTTTTTGCGAGTATTTCAGTCGGTTGTGGTCGAAATTTGTAGTTTTTTGGGCAGATCTGTCAAACGGTGTAGATTTGTTTAAAAACTATATCGGGAGCAGGGATGTGCAGTGAAAACAAGAAGCGTGACCTTTTTCTAAGCATATATTTTGAAAAGAATCCGAAATAAGATATACATGTATCTCGTAATATTCCTATCATAATAATCAACATATTACTCAGATTTTAATATTTCGTACTATTCTGCCAGATAAATATTTAATTTCAATTTTTTTTAGAAATACATATATGCTTAAATAAAAATCATGCTTCTTGTTCTTACTGCACGCCCTTGATTGGGTGTGGGGGTGGTATGAAGGGAGAGGGGAGAAATGTGACCTATGTTTTCCGCCGGGTCCTAATAAATAAGGATGCAAAATTTGAGTCAGATCTGCCAAACGGTATAGATTTTGTACAGAAAATATATCGGGGGAGAGGGTGGGGTAAAGGTGGATGGGGAAATGTCGCCTGTGTTACCCGCCGGGCCCTTAAGAATAAGTATGCAAAATTTGGGTCAGATCGGTCAAACAGTGTAGATTTGTATAGAGAATAGACGGACAGACATTGAGTTTTATAGGTGTAGATTTGAAACGAATGTATTAAAGATATTTTTTTATAAGATCTTGGACAAAAATAAATTAAATCGAAATAAAAATAATAATAATGGGAAAGTTTATAAAAAAAATATTGATTTTATTTTCATTGCGATAAATCTCAGAGGTTTAAAATATGGAAAACCAAATTGACAGATTTTTTGACATTTTCGTTGGGGTAATAGGGAACCCACAAAAAAGGCTGGAGTTTACACGAAATGTGGTGTTCAATACAATGCTTCAAAAACTATCAGGGCAAACTAAGTCATGTACTTATTCCTAAATTGTATTAATTCATTCGCGATATATATATTTTTTAAAATATTATTTACAATTAATTTTATCATTAAGGCATTTTTTATTTATCATAAAAAAATGTATTACATATTGTGTAAAAACTTGTTAATCTGGAACTCGTTCATAAAATTTTATTTATTTATTTACGTTAATAGAATGTTATTTACAATATAATTTATCATTAAGTCTTTATTTGTTATTTATTGTTTATTCATTATTTATTATTAATTTATCGTAAAAAGTGTATTGTGTAATTATATTATATTCAACATATTCAGAAAATATTCATACTTTGTACTCTAATGTCACTCTAGGGTCGTCTGGGGTCTGTTTGTTAAAAAATAAAATAAAATAAATGTACAAATTTCATTTTTATTGATTAATTTAATTAATTAATCGCATTAATGACGACATGCCTACCCTTTTATCATCAAACATTATAATTTAGTTGTACGTACGTCCGTACCTTCGTTAAAATTCACGGCTAAAAAAAACTAACCCGTAAAAATCAAGTTTTAATAATACTCCCTTTCTCATTAACTAGTGGAAACTGGTTTGGTGCTTAATCTACGCGTCGGGCTTCGGTCGGGCGACGCTACGAGAGGGAGTAATAAAAAATTTCCAAAAATCCAAAATTATACTATAATCAGGTTTAGTGTCTACCATATGCGTCGGAATCTCCATACAACTTACTGATTTGTATGAAAAAACCATTAAAAATTTGAAAAATTCAAATTTTTACTATAATTACTTATTTTTTTAACGAAAATATGACAGATCTTCTTGATTGTCGCCACGAGTCTACTTGCAAAGCTTCAGCTCGATTGGATGACGGGAAAAGTGTTAAAAAATATTTTCATGAAGCAAGCAGACGCCACGAGTTAATATAAAGATGGGGCTTGAACCCCGGGCCACGCCTCCTCTCCGTAGTCCGACAAAAATATTTTATTTGGGCTTAGCAAAGACGCGAACCTATGTTCCATCGTTTTGTGCTAGTATAATATAATTATAAATCAATTCAATTCTAAAAGGTATTTATTACACTAGTGTTTTTTTTTAGGAATCTTAATAATTCACAGGATAATGTAATCAAACTGTTTACTAAAAATGTAGAGAAGTAACGACAAGAAAGGCCCACAGCTCAATAATGTAATAATGAACATAACAGTTAAAAGTTAAATAAAGTTAAATAAGATCCATAAAATAGTAATGAGGCAATATAAAATTGAAAGCGAGTAATAGGATTTGGTGGAAAAGGGTAAAGAAGTTGGAATTTGGGTCGAGGTAGAGTTAAAGTGATAGGTAAGATGATTGGCTAAAGTCGATTTGGTGATCGAGCGAACGCTTTTTCAGTTAATAGATAATAGAAAAGTCGCTTCAGTTAAATTATGTTGCGTGATTTACGTGAACGGTGTGTGTGTGTGTGAGGTTTTTGTGTGTGAGATTCTACTTCTGAGAACATGGGAGAACACGGTCTGTCGGGTCAGCCTAGATGGAAAGTGGAGTAAGATTAGTAATAAGGGGTTTAGAAGCCAAACCGCCGTTATCCAATTGACGAGATTGAGATAGATGTATTTGTAATTGATTTTATAGCCAGAGTAGATGTTTTAAAATTGATACTGTTTTGGTAAAATGCTTCCAATACGCGTCTTTTCGAAGAAACAATTATAAACTACCAGTATTGCTAGATAATCATTTTCAAACACGTCTTCCCTATTTTCGTATTTCAATTGAATAGTGACCGTTTTGCTCCTAAACCTCTCAGTTCTAATTGACTAAAACAGTCAATACGTCCCAACAGCAACTGGTATTTAATCAGTAGGTACGTATTCTTCGATTGTTCATGATATATAATACTTATGACACACGTAACCAACTCTGTTTTATGGGATGTAGAATTTTCTGAAATGGATAACTCTACCAATCAGTGTTTCTGTATACATCAATGTGAATATTGTGTGGCACATCGTACGGTGTGAATTTTTCTTGATAAAAATGTGGGTTGACAGGAATGCACGATACATCATTATTCAACCAACGTGCGACTGCGCTGTGCAGCGAGCAGACAGCGAGGTGTCTTAACAATTTCTATTGGAAATTTTCTTTAATAATGTGAAATAAACCATCGCGGATGTGAGAATAAGATGCAAATAAGAAACTTTACTTTTGGTGTTCGGAACATTATCTAATTATTTTCACCTCGTTCGTACTGTAGCTTAGACAACAATTGTATTTAGGAGTGTCACAAGAAAAACACGATGATAAGTCGCCATGTTTTTATATTTGTCAGTGAGAGGAAAACTTTTAGCGGAAAAATCTAACGCTGAGGATGCGCTCGCGTTTTCAACATAATTAAAATTGTGTACCTACCCGCAGAGCTGCTATATCGTTTTTCATTTAAATATTACATATTCCTAGTATTTTTTTAACTTTTAATTTTTACCTGCATAGAAATTGTTCCCTCCAATTCATTTAAATATTATAGGTATAAATTGTTGTTTTAAAAATGTTGTTTTAATTTGTATTCGTTCATAGTAAGTTGATTTCAAAGATAAGAGTTCAAAGCGATCTTCTTCAATAATAGCAAAATTACTTCGTGGTAACATTATTTATAACGTACGGAAGTTTTAACTACTTATTAATGTTTTGGTTTTGTTAATGTCTGTAATTCCAATTTTTATTTTTAGTATACTTTGTATCCTGTTGAAGGAAAAACTGCGCACTGGCCCGAGCCACGTGGATAATTAAAGTATTTTCTTTTTATTAATTCCAATAAGATCCTTTGAGAGTTTACTTTTTCCTTCATATTTTCATATTAAAAAATGTGAAATGAAAAAGTGAAAAATGATAATCATTGCCGAGGGCCGACCTTTCTAAAAAACATTTTCAAATCGATATGATTTGTAATTCAGCAGTTCGTGACGGTGACAGCAGACTTTAGCGTAATATTACAATAATAATAGTAATAACGTGTTCCGCGCGGGGCGGAGCCCTCCGACTTCTGCTCTTTGTGGCTTTACCGGATAAAGCATTCACTAATTAACATCGCCAATTATTCAATTCTATAATATGTACGATAAGTGACCAGACTCGTAAAAACATTCAAAATTTGGACATCAGGTGTAATGTATGTATCACTGGGTCTACATGGTGTTTTAAACCTAATCCACAATACTTCGGGGGTTATAGGTATACTTTGAGAGTATGAAAATGAACACTGCGAAAAATTCTGATTAAAGGGTTATTTCGATCAGAATTATTAAGAGAATTTTGCGATACATTATTAAAATAAAGTAAACGATACAATTAAAACATTTGATTTTAATGACGTCTCGCTGATTTCTGAAAGATGAACACAACGTCAAAATGGATGACGCATCAGTATTTTTGTCGCAACACAAATATTTTGATTGATTGCTTCGTAAGATATATGGACTTTTAAAAACACTTTAGCCGTGTAATTTTATTTTATTCCTCGTATGTACATGTAATACTTTTTTTTGTATTTCTCTTGTTATACTTATATTATTGATCTCATATTGTTTCTTTGATATCTTTATTACGTTTATTATAGTTAATTTGTTTTACGAACAATGAATTAATTATTTTTCGTAAAATAAGTTTAGTAACTAATTGATCAATTAGTGTATATTATAGATATCTCACAGAGACGAAACTGTATTAATTATGGGAAAGTAGGTATAGAAGTCATTTGGGTGTAACAGGACTTATGACCTGTCTTTTTATGGTTGGCTTAAGTGATCACTTTACACAATTGTAACATTCGCCATTTCCACCCATGATAGAATATACCATGCTTATTCATTTTTTGGAAGTTGTATATATGTTCAAATTGCGTGAAGCTTTCATATATGAGTTGTAAGCGCCTTTTCCATGCGGCCTGTACAAAGCCATTTTCATTCCCCTAAATCCCCACAGATGTCGCTAATGAGAAAATCTACAATTGATTTACGGAATTTTGGGAGCAATATACTTTATTAATGTGTAATGAAATTCATCCGAATACTTGCATTACACTAGGATACGCCAGGAAATATTATTTCCAATTTTTGTTAAATTCCTTTTTTACCAGTATTTACAATTCAGAATATTTTGAGTTTGTTCAAATCTTTCAGAACAGTGCTGGATCCATCCAAAGATTTGAACAAACTCAAAATATTCTGACTAATTGATCAATTGTTATTTAATTTATCAGAAAAGGAATCGTAACTCCTTCCATAAAGAATTATAGTAATAAAGATATTTGTCTCCCAGCGGCACGCGCCAACAAAAACAATCTAAATCGCAAAACGAATTTCGCTTTACCGAGTCTCGATAAAAAGAGATTACCGAGACTAAAAAATTAGAGATATATTTTTTTAGATTATTCACGGTGAGGCCGAGGTGTTAAATACTGTAATTGTAGTATATTTTGGTAAAATCACTAATGCTGCAGCGAGTCTCGGGAGATGACTTACCGAAGTAAACTCTTTAGAGCAACCTTTACTCAGAACCTTTCATATTGTCAGGCTTCACATACGTATGCTTACAATACACCAGGGGCGTGCAGTGAGAACAAGAAGCGTGACTTATATATTTGGAGAAGAAAAAATCGAAATTAAATATTTACGTGCCAGAATATTATGAAATATTAAAATATGAATAATATTTTAATTATTGTGATAGGAATATTACGAGATAAATTATTATTTCGGTTTCTTTTCAAAATATGTGCTTAAGAAAAAGTCACGCTTCTTGTTCTTACTGCACGCGCAATACACGGAATATAAAGCGTTCCGGGCACAGCAAACTTTACATTTTAATTCAAAGTCATTTGTTAGTAACAAACGTTCTTAAAAATAATTAAAGGAATTTTTCCAGCTGCTCCCAGTTTTATATACAAACTGTTTTTTCCAAATCGTGTTTTCTACATTTTAGATGTTACATTTCTAAATAAGAGCACGACTTTCTGTCCTGTCGGACCTTCTGTTCCGTGCCCTGCGGAATTTTGCAACTCAGTCACGGCGGGAGAGCTCCATTGGAATAAACATAACGCGGAGATATTTTTTTTAATTTCCAGTAAAATAATAGTACAATATTAGGTCCTTACATATAAAATTGGCGTTTTGCCGTACTGGCAAATTTGATCTCAAATATCTTCTCTTTGGTTAGGAATTCCAAATCCAAATTTATACAGCTATTTACTCATGTATTTGTGTTTTGAAAATTATAATTCATTTGTTTTTCCTCAATTGTTTTTTTCTTTGCGTCACTCAGTTTACAAAATGAAAAACCTGAAATATCGCGTTATTTACGAGTACGAGTTCCACCGTGGCACCAGTGCTGCAGAAACGGCTCGAAGGATTAATGATGTGTATGGCGACGGTGCCGCAAAAGAAAACACAGTGCGTTTTTGGTTCCAACGTTTTCGTTCTGGAAATTTCGACTTGCAGAACAAGCCCCGTGGACGGCCGGAGACCAAAGTTGATAATGAAGAATTGAAGGCTATTGTGGAAGCGGATCCATCGCAAACCACATCCGAGTTAGCTGCAGGCTGCGGTGTTAGTGATAAAACTGTTTTAATCCACTTGAAGCAAATTGGTAAGGTTAAAAAGCTTGAAAGGTGGGTACCTGACGAATTGAGTGAAGCAAATCAACAAACGCGCGTTGACTGCTGCGTTGCATTACTCAACCGGCACAATAATGAAGGGATTTTAAATCGAATCATTACCTGTGATGAAAAGTGCATCCTGTACGACAATCGGAAGTGCTCATCGCTTAATAACTTGCTGCAAAGGAAAAAATTCAACTCCGATGGGGCAGTACAAACCGCCTTCAAAGATTTTATTGATTCCCGTCCGAATGGTTTTTTTAGTAAAGGGATCGATGAACTACCTATGAGATGGCAAAAGTGCATAGATAGTAATGGTACATACTTTGATTAAATAAATATATTATAATAAAAAAAAATTGGCTTTATGTTCCTCCCATACTAAACGCCAATTTCATATGTAAGGACCTAATATATACTTGATTGTAAATGGCTCCCGTGGTGGTGTGACCCGATTAAAGCCAGAAAGGACGCGGAACACGCGCTACACAATGTGAATATTAATCGAAACAAGTAAAGCGGTCGTGCTCTGCGATGCAAACTATGATTTAGCCTAGATCAGCAAACACGATGAAAGGTCTCATCTTTGTATTGCCTGTATTATTTTTTGTCACGGCACATGCGCCCTAGAAATAGAGGGCTCAAGATATTACCCGCTTTCCAGAGCGTTTGTGATATTAGTGATTTCCGCTTCGAATGTATGCCTAGCCCAGAAAGCCTTCTCACAAGCCGGCATCTGAAAGATTACATTCAGCTCCAAGGTATAAAGTTTCTCATCAAATCTGATGTATGATATGCTCGTCGCCTATGCGCGCTCTTTCCGATATTTCACGTATTCCAGCCTCATAAAAGTCTGTCAATATTGGATAAAAGTTTACACTCGAATATGAAAACTATCTTTAATAATCGTACCAATCGTACGTCAGGACTAACAGATTAGGAAATTTCGATTCAAAAAATTTAAATGTTAACCTCAGAACTTAAATGTCACTCTTTTAAATTCGTAAATTTCGCTTGGCATTAAATATGTTAATTTTAAAATATGTTACCGGCATATACAATGTCCGATAAAATAACTCTACAGTATTTTAAATATACGTTTTTAATAATTACACTGACATTGTAAAATTCATTAATGATTATTGTATCGTTATAGAATACGTGTCTCTGCCAAATTTCAGAACGGTTGTTGGTCAGGAATTGGGTTAAATATTGATTAAATTTTTCATAATTTTAAACAGTTGACGCGGCGAAACTGATTTATCGCAGTCCTCCGGATTGTAAAAGTTCCAGCTTCGTATCTCGGTGTTAATCAAATATTTTTTCGACAGAGAGATTTGTCTGCACATCTTTCTATTTAATTGATCTAATTTGTTTTAAAATATTTCACCACTTCAATTATTTCGCATCATTGTGTATTTAATCCCATCTGATAATGATCCTTCTTTGGAAGGAAACTCTAGGATATCCCAATTATAATAATTTCGCTGTCGTTCTGTCCGTCTGTCCCCGTAACTTCGTGTAACGTCCGTAATTTAGTTCGAATTCAAAGTTAAAGAAACGAAATTAAACGGCCGGACGGGGCTTGAACCCCGGACGAGCAAACTCGAACGCGGAGACCTAGGGAAGTTACCATCTTCCTATGCGCGGGAACAAAACAGACTACATATACAACCTAGCAAAGACGCGAACCAAATATTATACACCGAGTGCTTATAAACATTTTCTCCTCAGTCGATGGCATCTCCCGCGCTATGTAGCGATAGGATATCCGGCTCCCACCGGGAGACTCGGGTTCGATTCCCGGTACCGGAAATTTTTTCTCATTTTATTTTCGATTTTATTTATTTATAATATTAATTATTTAATTGTGTTGTTGCTTTAGTTTTACGCACGCACAATCGCCAGGGTTTAAAAAAGTAGGTGCCATTGACTGCGGGGGAAATATAAAAATATATACAGTCGAACTCGGTTATAACGAGCTCGGATATAAGGAGATCCCGGCTATAATGAGAAAAACTATGAATTCATTTTGATTTGCGCATATTCCCATACAATCGGTCTCGGCTATAAGGAGCGCGATTCCCGGATATACGGAGCAAATTTTAGAAACTCTGCAAACATATTTGCTTGGGTTACAGAAAAAAAAACAAATACGTACCTACTCATAACAATGAACTTTTTCACTTTGCTTTTAAAGCGGCTCGCACTTAATTAGGGTTCACTTTATGATGTACACAAACTTGTGTCCGAAAATCCCACGTGCGCAGGCAAGCAATAGTTTACTGAAGGTCGAGAATACTGGTCATATAACACCGATTATTGGGGGTTTCCAAAATGTTTATGGTGACAGTTTATTTTATGCCGTTTACTGTATTACCATTTAAAAGCCTAATCAGTAAAACGCGAATTGTTCTATCGGAAACATGTTCACTAACAAACGAAAGTGTCTCTAGGTTCTCAAAAAAGTCGAAAATATCGGCGTCAAAAAGTCTGTAAAAAGTTTTCACAATCGTCTTCTACAGTTTCATCGCTCTGGAAAGATAAGGATTTTTATTTAGCTGCTCATGAAAATAACATCTCACAATCAAAAAAAAAATGTGAAAAAAGTGAATCCCGGATATAAGGAGTCCCGGCTATAAGGAGCAAATTTAGTTGGTCCCGTCGCGTTCGTTATAACCGAGTTCGACTGTATAAGAAAGCTCAGATGGACTAATCGTGTTCCCCTCGCGGAATGTATCCCGCTCCCGGGTCAACTGGTCCCCCGAGACGGCGCTCCCTCGACGAGCGGATAAATCATCGTCTCCATTTGCCGTACATTTGGTCCGGAGATCGCCTGACGTGAGTCGTGACAGCCATATTTATAATATTGCATGTCGATCCGTCCAGACGGGACCCGAGGACAGCTCCAATTTGCCTACTGGTTCCGCAATAAATTGTTACGAGTACAGCGGTGATCAACAGTGACGGATGAAGACCTTCTGAGCGGTGAATGGGGACCCGCCACTTTCCTGGGGCCGTTCTATGAGCCGACGGCTCCCATATCGGCCCTACTCTCGCGTCACCAGGTTGACATTTTTTACTTACTAAAGCCATCCCCGTGCGGCGCCGTGCAAAGGGCTAACGCCGCGAGATTCTGGCTGCAAAACCATTCACTGTCCAAACCACCAGAAACTCTTTATTCGTAAAATCATACAATAACATATATATATAAAAAATAACGCATATAAGTACAAAAGAATAAATTTTAAAGCATTTGCACATAATACAGAATGAGTACAAAAAACAATCATTATATAAGCGTGAAATATACAGGAGTTGTACAAGAATTTGGTCGGCTGGGGAGGAGGATTTGACGGAAGGGACAGTGGATGTTTATGTTAGGGCAGGCGCTCCCTAAAAGAGAAGGACATATACAAAAATAATGACTGGTTCGGTCTAGACGCCCGTAGGATCCACAATCTTAGCAGATAACTCACCCTCGGAGCAACTCCCAACGTGACACCCGCGTCCGGACGCAGGCTCGAAAGGTCACCGTTCCTAGGTGGACGATGCCCCACTCCCTCCAAATCGCCTAACATCTCCTCTCTCGCATCATTCAGCATTGAGCATTCACAAAGAATGTGCCCCGGAGTCTGTCTTACGCGCCCGCAGGCACACCACGGGTCCGCAGCAAGTCCAAGATCATACAGTTTGCTCCTAAACTCACCATGTCCCGAGATAAGCTGCAGAGTATAATGGTCCAGCTCCGGAGGACCTTCCCTGCCCATGTCGCGTGCGGCCAATCTAGGGAGAAAGGAGTACGTCCATCTCCCCTGAGGGACCGCGTCCCATCTCTTGCCACTTTCGCAGAGTCACCGTTCTGACCCTCTCACACAATTCCCGGTATCTGGTGTCCGAAGGGCTGATTATCTCAACATATAGTTCAATATCCAGTCCTCGAGCCTTGGTCTCTACACCCTGCAGGTCAGCCAGCAGGACGCCAGCTAACACAGGCAACGCGGCGCTGGATGTGGTTCGATAGGCCCCAGACAAGACAAGCAGAGGAATCCGCTGACCTCGAATTAGGGCCGACGAGATGACCAAAGTGTCCAGACGGTGCGCCCAGACACAGGCCGCGTATGTGATTTGACTCGCATACACTGCCCGATATATGCGGCGCACCGCCGGAGACCTCAGTCCCCAATCCGCAACGCTCATACGTTTTATGGATAAAAAGAAGTTCGAGGCCCTCTCAGACACAGCCCTGACGTGCGCCAAGAAGGAGCCCGATGTTTCCAGCCACCTCGACACAAAGCGACCTCGCATCATCATGGCGACAGTCTTATGAGGCGCAAGAGTCAGTTTATTTCTGATGCACCAGTCACTAATCATTCCAGGCGCACTTTTTGCCCTACGCTCAAGTTCGCGCCTACTCTCGCCAGACCTTCTGAGCAGACGTTCCTTAGCTTCCCTAAGCAAGTTTAAGAAATTCCTGCTATTTTATTGTTGCAGAATAAAGAATTAAACCGCCGGGAGAATGGGGGCAAATTTTTGGATGGCAGCCGTTCGGCCCATTTGTTTTTAACACACAGAGTAGCACGGCTGCCTTTAGCATTTAAAAAATGCCAACGGGATGGCGAATGAGTGGAACCGATATAGGAGCTTTTGCTTATAAAAGGGTCTTAGGTAAGCGAGTCTGCCCTCATTGTAATTTTTCGATCCTCTTTTAAATTTTTATGATGCAAAAATTCATTACAAAATGTAATGTAATTAAATCAGAAACAAGACCAAAAATGTCATGGTGATTTTGGTGGACCATCATTGACCTCTATGTTAGCGTTTAAATAACGTTGCCTTTTGAAAATCCATTATTTTATGAGGCAATCCATTTTTCCGGGGTAATAAATGCGATGCTGCCGCCCCTTGCGGAATTTTTACAAAACATTTTTTGTCTGATTCTTTTCGCACATTTTTCCCTCCTTCATTCCCCCTAATTCACTATACTTCTTTCAAAATACGAGCTTTCTATAAAACTTTTCTAAAAAATTGACCCGGTCTTATGCTAAATTCGTTAACCTGATTCGCCATCTTTTTTCAAAATGCTGGCTGTTTAAAAGCTACTTTAAAAATGATCAAACGACATCTATCTAATTATTGCGGCCACGAAAGGCGAAATTATTGCAGTTAGTGCTACAAAAATTTTTCCAGTTTACAAACTTTTAATTTATTTTCTGTCTGATAATGTTGAATTTGTTTGTTTCTTCAAAGTACTCGTACGCAAAGGATTACTAATTTCAAATGTACTGAATTCAAGATTTTATGTATCTATCCCTTCCAAAACTGTGTTTCCTATAAATTTAAAGGTTATGTTTTTTATGAAATATCGAACTCAGTTCATTATAAATTTGTAATCCTCAAAGACTGCGTTCAATTGTTTTTTAGGTTTTGCTGCCTTTGCTTTACACCCCACATATATAGGCTAAATAAAAATTACAGCATATACACACAAAGTATATAAAAATAATATGTATTGGTTAAATCAATATTAAAAACGAGAAAAAAATAAGGGAAATGTCATAATAAAAAGCAATTCTTCTTTATTATATTCGTAAAAAAACAGCTGCTTATTCTTCCTGCAAAAGCTTTTCAATCACCTTTTCACCTAAGCTCTTCTGGGAAATAACTTTTTTAACAGATGTACCTGATGGAGGCTTAATGACACATGAAATTATATTTATTTTTCGTTTTGGTTCTTTAGTTTCTTGCTGTTTATTTGAGTTATCTGTAGTAAGCGAAGCAGTTGAAGTTAATTTATCATTTTTATCATTATCATTTTTAAAAACAACTTTGTGTTTACTTGTAGACGCTACTGTTATGTTTTTTTTTCGTGGCATGTTTTTCGATTCTTCTCTTTTCTGTTTTCTTTTAAGCTTTTTGTTTTCTAATTCTTTCTTTGTATTGATTTTGCATTCTTCTAAAAACAACCATTCTTTACTTGTCAAAACAAGTGGTTTCTTCTCTTTTATTGTTTTATCTTTTCTTACTGGAGTTTTTGGCCATTCCAGCGTATCATAGAGGGAAGTTGATTTTTTCGGTGTTGTTGCTTTTTCAATATGAAAGTTTTCACTGTCCAAAGAATGAACACAATTTTCATTGGAATTTTCCGGGATAAGAATACTACTTGTGCTGGTTTGAGAGGTAGTTGGAATGTTATCATTGGTTTTATTTCATTGTTCGTCTATTTGTTGTTTTCTTCCTTTTGATAACGGATTTATTTGATTGTATGGATCATAGACCTCATTGTTTTCCTTCAATTCTTCATCGTCAAAGAGTATTGGGATATTTTCTATTGGGAACCATTCTGCCTGCAATAAAATCTGACTGGATGATTACTGTTCAAACTCCGAATCCATGAATTCACAACTGTCATTATCTTCTTCTAAATCGTTTTTTTTACTAATTGAATAAGGTTTCAGTTTTTTGTATATATTGTATAGTGCATTGAAATCAGATGACTTGTGAATGTATTTTTCCATTTCTTATTCCTTAATTTTTTTCATTTCCAACAATTTTTTCAAAGTAAAGATAATTAATTGTTATTTTCTTGGGTGTTTCATCAATGTGCCTCGGAAGTGTAGACCCACCAAGACATTTTGAAAAATCGATTGCCGATGCATTCCATGGAAATAGTCCACATGCTCTAAAACCATTTCTTATTATATTTTTGTTTATATGCTTTTGTAAAACGATTTGCAGAATTGGCCCAAAATCTGATTTTGTCAACATCTTGCTAATATTGCACCATCTCCAGTCTAATACCCCTCTTTTCCATGCTGATTTAATAGGCTTGAATGCAGCCACGTCTGCTGGTTGCAGTACTCTGGTTGAATTTGGATAAAATGCTACTAAAATTATACCTAATTCCGTACACATTTTACTTAGCTCATAAGTAGTGTGACTTTTATGACCATCTACGAAAAGTATCACCGGGAATTTAGTTTTCATTTTGCATAAATGTGGATGACGTACATTTTTTATATAGTCAATGAAAATGTCTCCTTTCATCCATCCATTCTCTGACAAAGCAATTCCCCAGTCAGGATGAATGGACTGATGAATGTAATTCTGCATTCTTTTCAAAGGAAAAATTACCATTGGCGGAGTCGTTTCACCATTGGCTAAAAAGGTAAACATAACTGTTAAGCATGTTTTCCCCGGTGCATGTTCGACTTCATAAACATTTCTTGCTCCCTTTTCCGCCAAAACTTTTGTATTTTTTGGGCATAATTGAAAATTAGTTTCGTCACCGTTTAGGACTCTTGAAGGGCCACTCAAAATGTCAAAAAAAATAATTTTCCTTTAAATATGTCTCGACTTGATTAAACCAGCCTATTATATTCCTTTCAGATACAACAGAGCTTGCAGGTGTCACTGCTTCTGAGGTTCTTATTGCAATCTCCGGATGTCGTTTTAAAAAAAGTTTATACCACCCTTCTCCTGGTGTATTATCTATAAATGTGTTTGTTCTTGGATTATTCTTCAAAAAATATTCCACTCTTTTTAAAACGTCTTCCTTTTTTTTTAGGAAATCCTTTCCTACTGCTATTACAAATCCACTCAACAAGAATAGATTCTTCAGTTTCATTTCAAACCGTACATGGTCCAGGTCAAGATTTTGTAAAATTTGAGCTTAATCTAAACTGGATTGTTGCCCTGGGAATATTGAATTTTTTAGCCGCAGATTTTTTTGGCATTCCATTCCGAATTCATCGAACTGGAGTTCCAAGTACAAATCGCTGTTGGATTCCCTTTTGGATTGCCGCAGTATAAAAAAAGTAAAAGACGTGCTTTGTTGGAATGCGTTTTTGGCACAATTGCAATCAGGACTGACAAAGGTACGCGGTCATCTAAGTAAGTAATAAAAGTAATCGTTTGGTAAGTAATGCCTGGGCAATCGATGGTTGTACCTAAATGGCGGAAGACTTAATCGTATCTCATTGGGCCGCCAAGGCTTCGGACGAAGGGATTTTCTTCAAGTGGATGGGTGCAAAATTTGTGGAAGTTTGCTGACAATTGTGGAATATAAAAGCAAAGGCAGCAATATCCAAAAATTATTTTAAAAAATGTTTTAAATGCAGTCACCGAGGATTACTCATTTAGAATGTACCGAATTCTATATTTTATGGAAAATATAGCTCTATCCCTTCCAAAATTATGTTTCCAAATCACTATTAAAAGCAAAGACAGCAGTATCCTCGTGTAAAAAGCAAAGGCAACAAAATCAACCCTCAAGCATGTGTCACGCGACAAAATACCCGCCCCATCCATACTAAAGTGAGAGCTGATGTCGATTTTAGACTGAAACATCATAGCAAACAAATCAATATCTATTTATATAAATAGCAAAAGCAGCAATGTCCACTATTAGGTAGCAAACATGGCAAAATCCTTATTTAAAAGATTAATATTTATTTATACGTATACTAAAGAAAAACTGTCAATTTTGACAGAGAAATTTCTTTGAGTAGTGACAAGTTTTTTGTATTTATCTCAGAAACACCTCAATGGGATGTTGCCCTAAATTTCGTGGCCACACCTTGCGTTCTAAATCAGTTTCTTCTGGGTGAGGTGTTGTGTATGATTTTAATAACTTGTTTTGAATAACTTGCATCTGTTTGTGTGTTGTTTTGTGTATCCTGCTGAAGACGGGTGCGACGTACGTGGCAAAACCATAGTTATGTAAGTTGTGATTTGTTATGTGTGGAAAACCCTGTCTTTGATCTCGAGCTCTTGGAGAATGAACAAGTTTATGCGTCTAGCCGTTCGTTTACAATTAAACTTGAACAGGATTGTTTATCAGATAAATTATTGAATGGCTGCGATACATTCATGATATCTAGTTATCATTAACCTACAAAATTTCGTAATTAGTTTATGCAACTTTCAAACTAGCTATTGTCCTCAGAACTGATTAAATCACTCGGCGCTTCGTGTCTTTTATGATTGTTACGTGTGTTATGTTGAAGATTTTAATTGCACTCCGCTTTGTCACTTCCGTGTGCCGAGGTATTGCACAAGAAATGCTCCAGTGTGTGACTAGTCAAGAAATGGAATGTTTTATCGTACGTATTTTTTTAGCATTTGTCTTTGACTGAGAGACTACAACGTTTTGGCGGGAACGAGATATAATAACATCGAGGCAACCATCACAAATAAATTACATTTGTGGGAATCGTCTATTTTGGATCTACAAAAATTATTACTTTGTACCCTAATTCAATTCTTCACTCTAGCCCCCTCTATTTTCTGGATAACGAGATAGACATAGTATGACTGTTATCTCAGCACTCAAAAATAGACGGGATCTACTTATTTATGTATGCGTAAAGTTTCTACGAGAGACGTCAAGACTTCTGTCAAATATCACTATTTCTATCGTATCATTTTTACTCCCTTTCTTTTAACTCGTAGCGTCTCCTCGCTTGCTTCAATTGTCTGACGAAAAAACTTTGGATCGATTTTTAACCTTTTTCCCGCGATCCAATCGAGCTGAAACTTTGCAGACAAACTCGTGGCAAAGATAAAAATGATCTAACAAATTTTCGTTTAAAAAATTAATAATTATAGTCGCCCGACTCGAGCCCAATGCGTAAGTTAAGCGCCAAACCTGTTTCCACTAGTAAATGAGAAAGGGAGTATAATAAAAACTTGGTTTTTATGGCTTAGCTTTTTAGGTATTGAAATAAAACGAATGTTTTATACGAACCGTATTGATGTTTAGAGATACGACTCTTGACGTTTCGCTGGAGTCGTATCGCAACGTCTTCGGGAGAGTGCCTTCTCACCGCAGAGGACAATAATTTTTATTTTATTTTATTGAGCTCCGTGGCAAGAGGGCATATTCCTGAAGACGTTTTAATATCACTCTACGGTTCGTATACAATTATTTTATCGATTTTATCCGTTTTATATCAATACCTAAATGCATCTAATGACCTTAATATAAACCTTAAATTATATGCAAGAACACATTCTTATTATGAAGTTGAAATTTTTCCGAACAAATTTCTGTGAAATTTAAAACCAAATTAATTAATCAATCGATTAATTAATTTGGTTCTAAACCTTAAATATTTAATTTTTGTATCCTATCATTATAGCAGAAATATTGGTTTTAATTTAACTCCATAATCTTTTTGAAATTAAAATGATGTTGGATGCGCCGAGTATCGATCCCGTATCTCTCGCATGCTAAGTCAATGCACCAGCAATCCCTTAATAGACTGTGGTGTCAAATTGTCTTACATGTATACATGCTAATTGTTTGTTAGTATTTAATGCGTTATTTTATATTTGTATCTATACATTCTTAGCACCTTTTTTTTATTTGAGAAATAGTTACCCCTGATGTACTTTATAACTAGCTTGCATTATTAAATGGCTTAAGATATTTGTTACTATTTTCATGTCTTGTTCGTATCCGTTAGTAGTGCATTTTCCCGCCTGCCACAAGGGACGCCGTTATTCGTTTCTCCTGTCCGCCAAAGAGATTTTTTTGAACCAAAAATCATTTTACCGGGGGCGATTGCCTCACGAGCCTGAGAAAACGATTGTGTTTTTATTGTAGATATATCTAATTTACTTACGGAAACAGTACCTACAATCTAAGTTTGAATTTAAATTTTGTCTTTCTTCATGTCCCGCTTCTGCCGAAGTTTGGCGACCATCTGGCAGTTTGATGATTTATTCTGTGCAATGCGATGTAAAAGATAGGTATACGAGGGCGGTCCAATAAGTACCTAGCCTCACCGCCCGATGGCGCTACTATCGCAAGAGAAATTTACTATCATGTAGTACATTCTCGTAGACGACTCCTGTAAAAATTTCAGTCGAATTGGATTCGTAGTTTTGTTTTGACCGCGTGTGGAAGTGGGCGTGTCCGCGGATTTTAGAAAAATGGGAAAAGAGCAAATCGGTCGGTGATTCGATTCTTGTTTTTGGAAAAGAAATCGCGCAGCGAAATCAAAGAACGCTTGGATGCTGTGTACGGTGACTCTTCTCCTTCGATGGCGACTGTCAAAAAATGGTTTAATGAGTTTCAACGTGATCGCACATCGGTTTTTGATGAGCCACGCCCAGGTGTCCCGAAAACGGCTACCACGGAGGATAACATAACAAAAATCCACGATCTCGTATTAGCAGACCGCCGATTGAAGGTGCGCGAGATAGCTGAGACAGTAGGCATCTCAATAGGCCGCGTGGGTCATATCCTGCATGAAATTTTGGGCATGAGAAAACTGTCGGCGCGATGGCTGCCGCGTTTGCTCACTCCGGACAACAAGCGAAACCGTGAGACTACTTCAGAGCAGTGTTTGATGCTGTTTAAGCGCAATCCAAAGGAGTTTTTACGTCGTTTCGCGACCGTCGACGAAACATGGATCCACTGGTACACATCAGAGACCAAGGAACAGTCGAAACAGTGGACTTCGCCCGGTGAACGTGCTCCGAAGAAGGCGAAGACTGTCCTATCGGCCGGAAAGGTGATGGCCACCGTTTTCTGGGATTCACAAGGTGTGATCTACTTCGACTACCTGGAGAAGGGCAAAATGATCACAGGGCTGTACTATGCCGAATTATTGGGCCAATTCGACGCCGAATTGCAGAAAAAACGGCCACATTTGGCGAAGAAAAAAGTGCTCTTCCACCATGACAACGCACCGGCTCACACCTCCGCCCTCGCTACGGCCAAATTGGTCGAATTGTGCTACGAACTGCTGTCCCATCCACTGTATTCTTCAGATTTGGCCCCATGCGACTTATTTTTGTTTCCCAACTTGAAAAAGTCACTCGCCGGGCAGAAATTTGAGTCGAATGAGGAGGTCATCACCGCCACGGAGGCCTACTTTGCAGACCTCGAGAAAACGAATTTTTCAGACGGGTTAAAGAAATTGGAGCTTCGCTGGATCAAGTGTATCGAGCTAAAAGGAGATTATGTTGAGAAATAAATTGCCACTTTTCCAAAATATTCGTTTTTCTTTTGTAGGTACTTATTGGACCGCCCTCGTATACTGTGTATAAGGTCATCGAGGTTTTGATATAGTCACATTTTGAGCCAATTACCACTGTGAATCTGGAGAACACATTCCGTAACTTAGGCCCTACGAAGGCTTCCGGGATGGACAGGATAAGGAGTGTTATAGCGAAGAGTGTACGGCGATTCGCGAAATATGAGGTTCTGTTCGTGATGAATGAATGTATGAATGTGGGACATTTCCCCGACGTGTGGAAGAAAGGCACTCTTTGTGTTAAACCGAAGGGGAATCCCAAACGTAGGTCTGATCCAGGCGCGTACCGTCCAATCACCCTACTCCACGTTTTCAGGAAGGTTTTTCAGATGGCGATATGCAGTAGGCTTGAGAATCTCTCACCGATCTGTGACCGACAGTTTGGCTTTATCCGCGGTATGTCCAGGGGGAGTGCCATGAATTTTGTCCAAGAATGGATAAGGGATAAAGGGAAAAGGAAGGAAAAGGAAGGAAGAAAAGCATGCACTGGGAGTTTTCCTAGATACCTCGGGGGCGTTTGATAATGCCTGGTAGGAGATTATCCTCACTAAGCTGAAGGTGCGGCAGTGCCCGAGGTATCTTTTTGACCTAGTCAAAAGTTACCTCAGTGGTCGGGCTGCTACCTATAGGGGGTAGCAGCCCGACATATAAACATGGATTGTCTATAGGGTTCGGTCCTTGGACTGACCCGGTGGACAACCCATGTTTATATACTCCGGCCAGAGTCGCTCAGCGCTGGAAGAGAAATACAAAAAGTCTATTGAAGTGATTGAAAAATGGTGTAAAAGGAACAAATTGGCTTTGGTGCCGATTAAAATGTGGCCTTGATGTTGAAAGGGAGCCTGACTGAGAGAGAGGAACCTCACTGTGAAAATGAGAGGGATGAATGTGTACTTTTGGTAGTTTGGGTTCCTTTCTCTTTCATGTCAAGACCATCTCAGACAGGGCGCGAGATTTCTTTACCTCCATGAAGACGGTGAGCGTATCGAACTGGGGACTCCGGTTACCGACTATGCGCCTAGTATACAAGGCAACATATGTGGCTCAGATCACATATGCCGCCGAGGTCTGGGCCGCATAGACTATTGACCGGAGTGGTCGCTTCGGCTCTGAATAGAGGTCAGAGAGTGACGGGGGCCTACCGGACTGTGTCTGGTGCGGCCCTTCCGATTCTGGAGGGGGTGCTCTTGCTCTTGCGGAGGTTCAGGAATTTAGCATCTGGCATACTCTGTGGCGTTTCTGTTGCCAATTTTAGATATGTTGAAGAATTCAGTTTACTGTGTAGAGCTTTGATTCTTGAGTTGCTTCACAATATTATTTTTGATATCCTCTTCAGTTCTAATAATTGTTGTTTTGGATTCCTCGTCGCGTTTTGCGAGGACTACTCCATTTTTTTTTCCACACATATTTATATCCGTTATTTTTTCCTGCCGTTTTTGCTCTCCATAGTAAATCTTTTAAATATGGTGACATACCCTCAATAATATAAATCCTGATTTCTCCATTTCCTGTTAGGTCCAATGATGTGATTATTTTTTTCTTTCACTAAGTATTTGGTCTCGTTTACGTGAATCAGTAAACTTAACTGAAATTACCGGAATGCTACTTTGCCGTTTGCTGGGGATTCTTCTTACAGCTTGAATTTCGCGTTTTTGAAGTGGAATATCAAGTTTTTCGGTGACTTTTAGAACAATATCATCAGTATTTTCGCCCTTATTGTATGTAACTTCGGTTATTTCAATATCCTTGCTGTAATATTTTTGTTCTATTTCTGGAAGTCTAACACTTAAATTTCTTATTAAAATATCTTTGCAGCTCACTTGTTGTTTTAGACTTTCCACTTCATTACCCAGTTTCGTCAGAGTTGTCAGTTGTTGTTTTTTATCCTCATATTGTTGTGATATGAACTTTTGTGCTTTAATTATTTCCGCAATCTCCGTTTCTAGTTTTTTAAACATTTCGGTTTTAAATTCTTGCATTTTTTTTTCTCAATAGTTTTGGTTATTTTTGTCAAGAATCCATCATCCGATTTTGAGTCAGTAGTATTTGATTTACTTCTTGTAGACATGTTAGTTGTTTTTTTAATTGGTAATTTTCAAAAATTAAAATTAAACTTATATTTATTTGCACACGCACTTCGGTCTTAAAGGGTTAAGAATGTACAAACACTTGTAGATACTAGAGGAACATACAACAATAATAATTCCTTGCTAGTGGTAAAATGTACACACAACCGACTTTCATGCGCGCCCGCGAGATATTTTTACACATATTTTACATTATTTACGATATATTTAATGAATTCTTTTTGTACTTATTTATATTCTCTCACGTATATATTTTATGTATGTTTTCTTGTAAAATTTTTGTTTTATGAAGTTGAGGACTGTGGGTGGCCTGTGGATGGGTTTGCATTGGCAGCCCCCAACGCACAGTGGTCCCGCGGCCAAAGAAAGGCGGTCATAGGGGAATCGCGCAGCTAGCGGCTATCGTAGTGCGTGTTATTATAATATTTTATGATAAATTAAAGTAAATAATAATAAAATAACTCGATTACATTGAAAAAAAAATTAAAAAAGAAAATATATAGGTTTAATCCATAAAAAATAACACATATGGAAATAAAAACAATTGTTTTTTAAGTTCTACCTTTTTAATTTTCTGAGACGCGTTTCGCCTTATAAGGGCATTATCAATTTAAATATTTTACATTCAAAAACTTGTATTTATATTTAAAATGTTAGAAAGAGATGCCATATAATTTTAAGAATTAATTAAGATTTTTGGATTTTCTGCATGATTCTAAGAAACAATTCTGTTCAAACACTAATGATAAGTAATACATATAAAGATGAGGATAGATTTACAATTTGATATAAATGTGATATTCTTGGTAACAAATTATGATTTTGCACTAATGATAATTTTCAAACGCGGGGATTCCAGACAGCATTATTCTTAATAACAAATATGTTTGAGCGCAAATAATAATTTTTCAAATGCAGGGTTTCAAAATTGGCGTCTCAGATGCTTTTCTGCTTTGGTGATTTAATCCAAATCTCTGGTATGTCTATAACAAAAAGAAAAATTTACGGTAGAAAAAAATCTTAATTTTTTTTTTTATATGAGTAAATATATATATATAGTAGATAAGAAAATCATAAACGATAATCAATATTTAACACAAATAGTAACTCTAATTTTTAAATCTATAATAAATTTAACACTTCTGCTGATAATACAAAATTCTTCTTTCGTGGTAATTTTCTCAAACCAGAAATAAAGGGATCAGAATTAGAAGGAGTCTGTTTAGTCGCTGTTTGTGACAACTCGGGAGTGTTGTCACGTCTAAATTGCTTAACTAATTTATTACAAGATTTAGCGGCCTCTTCTGAAAGCTCACCGATAGACAATAGTGAATATTCTATTACTTCCGACCCGTGAATTAATACTTTATGAACAGAAGAAGGCAAGTTGTACCAGGAATATGCTGCCACAAGCATCCGCGCGGTTTCCGTTTCCGGTCAACAGTCGCAGATGATCGCAGCTAAATTCTTAACAATTCGAAAAAAGACACATTAACCTACATTTTCTTATAAAAATTGTGCGTTTATATTTATTTAAAAGTCTCATTAAAAAAATAAAAATTAAAAAAGATTATATTAAATGCTTTTTCATAGTACGATTATAAGAACTAAAACAACAATAAATTTTGAAATAAAATACATAAAACAAATCATACATGCCTTTAACTTGAATATGCACAGAACTCATTCATCCAGCGAACATGCAAAGCATACAATGACCACTTCAATGACATTGATATATTTAATACCAACATCTCAGCTCTTAAAAATCTATTTAAACCGCTTATATTATATTACTATATCTTCACCGGATTAACTGAGACCGACCATCATCATACACACACCACAGCCAAACTCTCATCACTCTTTACACATACTCCCATATCTGTACACAACGTCACGCACAGAATACATACGCACTCCACTCAGCCACAATCCCATACACCTCACTCCACTTCCCCATCTATCTCCCACTCCTATCCCTCTATTTAATATATGTTCTCTTTATTGCTTGATTTAACATTTTATGCCGTGGATCTCTATAATTGGTCTACGAATTACCTAGTACGTTATGTATTATTATAATAAATTGTATACTGTTGAGATTCCCAAAATAAATAAATAAAAAAATAAAAAAAAAAAATATCCATCACGATACAATAAATCACAAACAATAGATTCTTGGAAAAACACAAGTTACGCACCCACTAATTAGCACTTTATGATAACAGTATGAGCGGGCACGTGCGATGCGTTCACTTCGGATGCACAAAAACAATTATAGAAATTACCTGATTGCAATTCCTTTTATACATTTAAGTAGTGTTACTAATAGTGAGTAATGCGACGAGGAATCGCGGTCTAATTCAAAGATCGTGATTCAAGCCCTATGACCTACGGGACCACTGTGCAACGGTTTAAACGACCGGCGCGGGGCGGCATGGTCTTGCCTAGTAGTATCAAAAAATGTCAACCTGGAGACGAATGAGCAAGACTGATATGGGAGCTTTTGCTAATAGAACGGTCCTAGGTAAGCGATGGGTGCCATTCACAGTCACATTTTAAGTTACGCAACCACGATAACCTCTTTCTATAACGATAACTGCATAATGACTTATTGGAACACTTTTAACGCTGTACTATTTGTTATAGGAATTGAAGGAAAGCTTCAACTATGGGCTCTTCTGCCCACCAGTCAATGGAAAGGCGGGGAAGTTTCTGGACGAAGAGCGGCGGCTGGGCGACTACCCCTTCAATGGATCAGTGGGCTATTTAGAGGTCAGTTTTTTCTCATCCATTGTATACTACCTACTAATTACGACGTCTCTTGTTGAGTGAAATCTTGGATTCCAAATAAATAGGTCTACGAGTATTTTGCAAGACGAACAGCGAGGCATTGCTATGTTTGCCGAGTGGCCACAAATGATCGAAAATTGTAGAAAAGCACCACCCGAAAAAGGCTGTATCGTTGCGAACGATGAATCTGTTTAACTAAATTGCCGTCATATTTCTACGAAATCCTCAAAAGTAAACATTGTATTGGTTTCTTGTTAAAATCGCACCAAAAGAAAATGATTTCAGTGAGCCGACAAACAGCATCGATTTCATTAGTGACAGTGAGAGTCATCGTATAAAAGGTAAAACTAAAAATTCAAATTATGAAGTCCCCTATTAAAATTTATAAATGTTCGACAATACGCCGAAATATTATGATATGTTAGATTTTACATGAGAAACATATCTTTTTAGTTATTAATTTTAATATTTTTGATGTTTATAGCGTTAACTTTGTGGTTGGACATAATTATAGATTTTAATTAAATAATTTTGTATAAACCACTTGAATAATTACTCTACGTCTACCGGTTTCGATACCACCGTATCTTCATCAGGACTGACGTACAACTGACTATCCATTACCTATCCTAGTAAACAAATCAATTCTGAATGGGGCCGTGGCTACAGCTATGGTGGGGGTAATTGAAGGGTGAACGCTGAAATGGGAAATATATCTAGTAGTGGGCTATTCATGAAATTTATCTGATTATTAATAATGTTGGCTTTAGTGTTGAGGCTCTTTTTTATTTCTAGTATCTCGAAGTTATTTAACCTAATGCCTCTATTATTTATATGTAGAATTTCGATGCCGTTTTCTTTTTTAAAGGTGTGGCCTGTTTCTAAAAGATCCGAACGATTCGAATGAATTCGCGAACCACCTTTAAGAAACAAGCCACACCTTTAAAAAGGAAAATGCCATCGAAATTCTACATATAAATAATAGAGGCCTTCGATTAGATAACTTAGAGATACTAGAAATAAAAAAGAGCATCTTGGCGAAAAAAAATAATATCGTTTGAAAATAATTCCAGATTTGGTGTAAAATAAATCTGTTTTTGCTTGTAACTTTGCGAAAAAATATAGAAAAAAAGTAAAAACGCCAACATATTGGAAAGTAAAAACTCTACAAATCGTGTTTTTTAGATGGGGAATACAGCCACCCCTCGCGGAGCGGCGGCTGAAATTGAGAACACCGAATGAAAGCGAATTTAATTCTGAAGTGCATTACTTCGGAACGTTTATTTTCAGCACACTCGATAACGGCACTTGTGATCTATCGATTGCGATATTTACATGTGAAACTGGCCAACACGTCGCAGAGCAGCATACAAAAATATAAAAAACGGCAAAAAAGTTCTAAAACGAACGCCATTTCTTGGACACGCAATTCGGAAAAAATCTATAGACCTGACGCGCATTATCGCGCGCTATGTGTAGGAAGTTGTCGCACCTCGCTTAGATTTTTTTTAACCGAATTATTAAAAAAAGGAAGATTTAGATTTTGGGTCGATATCAAGAAAACTGGAGGGGGTAAAAAAATCGAAAAATGGCAAAAAAAATGGCGCCTCAAACTTTTATTCGAACGTGATACTAGATTTTTGAATTTTATTCAAACTATTCAAACAGTCGCAGAAACATCGCGCTCGGTTAAAAAAAAGCCCAATAAAGGGGTTTTATTTTTGTCGCCCCGCGAGAAAGAAACGGATGCAAAATTCCAATACACAAAAGAAAGACGGCTGGGTTTTGCAACTTTTGCACCATTCATATTTTCATTTTTTTTCCTAACCATGTTAAAAAGAGTCTAAAAATGAAAATAAAATTTCGTTTCTGAGAAGGGCCCATCGGGAGGGGGGTAAGGAGAGAAGTCCCGAAAAATAAAATGAAAATCAGGTCCCAAAGAGAATTTCGGGAAAAGTTTTCATTTTCAGGATCGGACGATAACTTGCAAAGTTATTAGCGTTGCAAAGTGTTTTATTGGATTAAAATAAAAAGGTGAAATTCGATTCTGAGAAGGAGAGACGTCCCGCGACAAATGTATTTTCCAAAGACGTCGGCGGGTTGCGCCCATCTGGAGAACTTGAAATTTTCAGAATCGAGCTCTCGGTCGAAAAGTTTTTTCGCGAAAAACGAAAACAACCGCAATAACTGTGCATACCTACAAAGTTGTCAAAATGCGTTGTCTCGACGTCGAGTCGACGTGCAAAATTTCATGACGGGATGATGAGAAGTCTATTAATTTTCACTTCTAAGACATTTCCACATACACGTACGTACGGCAGCGAAACTAATGTAAAGAATTTAAAAAGGAAAAAATAGTTTTATTTTTTATTTATTTTAATAGTTGTAGTTAAAAAACATATTTTTTGGAACGAAGTTCCTTAACGCGGCTTGCGGTAGGAGTTCACTGATAGAAATTGTCACGTAAGGTAAAGGCGTTATGCCCCCTCCGTGCGAGATTCGAATAGACGAGCATCGTGCTTGAAAGGTTGTATAACTTCAATACTGAATGCGTGGAAATTTTGCTAAAACTTATTTGTTATTTGTTTTGTTTTAAATCGTACGTGAATTACATTGTCTCAACTGAGGTAGGTTCTAAATTACTTAAACAAAATTTTCATAAACATCCACTCATATTGGCTGGGGTCTTCAACATTAATTTCAATAATAAAGAAAATTTTGAAGAACTCGCATTCTTTTTATCAGATACATTTGGTTCAAGTATTAATAATGATCCAGCGCAGTTCACAACAAAATATGTACTGTACTACAATTGATGCTGGTTTTTCGAGATACTTGGACAAAATTTAATCCCAAACATTTATATCTTATTATTGTTATCTGCAATATCCGAAAATTTGAACGGATTCTATTATTTTGATGGGAAAGCCAATAATTACCGTGATACGATATGATTAACATTAAAATAATATAATAACATTTAAAATAGTATGTTTTTAATATAATTTATAATTCACTATTTTATATCTAATTTTTAATAAATTAATATTTTTCCTAAAATATTAAGTGCATTTTTTTTATTCCTTATTTTACATTATTTGCATTGAAAAAATGATAGAAAATAAAATATACAAAGAGAGAATAAGAGAGAGAGAGCACGGAGGAGGCATATCACTTTTTCCTTACTTAATGAAAATATAAACAATCTAGAATTACATTCGGAATTGAAGAAAAGGCGTAAAGTTCGTTCCTGACAGGAGTCCTCTGACAGCACACATAATTATTTTATAAATATCGTAAACAAATATTAAAACAAAATATTTATTACATTAAAAATATTTTCTTTCTAGAATATTATTTTGTGTACATTGTCAAGTAATAAAATTAGCCTACTTAAGCTAAGGCTTTCGGGTGACTATTTTTAAACAAAATATCAATTTTTCATCAAAATAATAGTATCTGGGCACACTTTCGGATTTTGCAGATATTTCTGTATGGAGATGAGGGCAAAACAGACTTACAGATTGCAAACTCTTCATTATGTATTGGTAACACTAAATTATATTTTTATTTTGCAGCTGAAGTACAAAAGACGAGTGTACAAAATGTTAAAGCTGGATGAAAAGCAGCTAAAAGCTGTCCACACCAAAACCAACTTGAGGCGGTTCATAGACTACGTGAACCACGGTCAAGTTGAGAAGATCACCAAGATGTGCTCCAAGGGGCTGGACCCCAACTTCCACTGCCAGGATACAGGAGGTAAAAATATCATTTATATATCTTCCAATGTTCATCACTTCTTACGTTGTATCCCTTGTAAGTGTAAATTATATTTTGTACTAAAAATGTATAAAAATTATTTTACGGATTTTAAAAATAATTTAGTTTAAATATATTGTTTATAAATTACAATTATTAAACGCTGTGACCTTTCATGTATGGTACACTACCTTCCGA
>JADDOH010010296.1:0-21209 GCA_016648135.1 Agrypnia vestita
ACGAGCTAGTTTTATCTTTTATTTATCATACTGCGATATTCTAACATTTAGTTATGGTTGTTAAACGAGCTAGTTTTATCTTTTTTTTATCATACTGCGATATTCTAACATTTAGTTATGGTTGTTAAACGAGCTAGTTTTATGTTTTATTTATCATATTGCGATATTCTAACATTTAGTTATGGTTGTTAAACGAGCTAGTTTTATGTTTTATTTATCATATTGCGATATTCTAACATTTAGTTATGGTTGTTAAACGAGCTAGTTTTATGTAAGAGCGTAAAAATAATTCAGCTTTCGAATTGTTTAAAATAAGCAACTCGTAATCATGCAAATAATGTCCATTTATTAAGATATTGTAAAAATTTTGGCATCTTATTTCCATTTGACGTTCTCGTGCCGTTTTTCTTCCCGTTCCCGTTCAAACGTGAAACGTGTCAAAATGAAACGAACGTTCCGAGATCGCTTATCGGCACAATAATATAAACGCGGCAAAAGATCGCATTATAATAGGAATATTATAAGCGTCGCATGCCAACCGGGACTTGTATGGAAAATCTTTTGAGAACGGATGACTGATGACATTCCAGGAATACGTCCTGCCAACATCGGAATTATTTAAAACGGATCCATCTTCTTGATTCCTAAAGCGATGACGGGCTGCTAGTATGCACGGCCGAGACTACGCACCGACGCGCTCAAAGTAAGTACTTATTGCCTTTTATTAACGCGCACATACATATTTTATATTCAGCTGAAGGGTTGACAGATAGAATTCGAAACAGTTAAGAATTTGGACAAAGTGGAACATTTTGGCTTCAGATTGTATCACCCAGTTTCTGAATTCCCTACATTGAAAATATTTCATTAATATTCATCGAAAATAAATGTTTTATTTATTAGTTGAACAAGAAACTTAAATGAAAATGGCGAATATATTAGAGGGAATTTAATTAAAATAAAATAGATTGTGTATAATTTTAATTCCATATATAAACATAAATTTATTGTTTCGAAGGCAAGTTTATAGGACTCCATAATGACACATATGGAAATAAAAACACTCGTTTTTTAGTTCTACATTTTATGTAGACCAGACGTGTTTTGCCTTCCGACGTGTTGAATAAAAATATTTAGATTGATAATGCCCTCATAAGGCGAAACGCGTCACACAAAAATTTAGAACTAAAAAACAATTGTTTTTATTTCCATACGTGTAATTAAATCTAGACCTGCTTTCCACCTAGTAGTAAAGAATACGGTACAGTAAATTATTGACATATTTCATAAAACATAGTCATCTCTTTTTAAATATTTGGAGACAAGTTAGGGATTTTATTATCATTATTTTTTACTAAATTACGTTCTTTCTGGTTCATAACATTGCATTTTTTTTTATTTTATTATTTATTATATATTTTTTAAATTTAATTCCAGCTTGCCGCGTATTTTGTGTTATCATGTTCGATATGAACCGTAAAAATACTTTTCTTTTCTTCCATTTTCTTGCATTCTGCATGTTGCTTTTATATTTTTATATTTTTTTTTCATGATTTTTACTGCACTTGCGTGAAAGCAAGGTATTATAAAGTGATAAAATGAACAATAAAGATTACCTACCTCAGAACAGTTACTTTTATATACCTATCTAGCGAACTGTATAGTGGCTGACAGGCTTGCTACATATCAACTATCATATATCTATATGTATGTATGTGTAGATAAGTATTAAGCATCTAATTGTCACATGTCTAGTAAACGACGATTTATCGGCAATGAAATGAAGAATAGAAAAGTATAAACAATTATTCTTAAAACGAATATCGACTGTTAATTACAGTTTATTTTTATTATTTATTTACTTAATATAGAAAATACTATGTAAACTATAAATGATTTTTTAATTAAAGTACGTGTACTTACATAGTAATGTTTTAAAAAATATTAACACTAACCCGTCAAAAATGACATATTTTTACTACATGTATTTCGGCCGCCATTTGAGGCTTTGAGAACAGCGCTATCTAGAGTAGCGCAGCGTCTTGCTAACGTTAGTGATGGATATTATTAAGAAGAAAATTGTGCTTTTTTTGCTTTCTATACATCATTATTATTTGAGCCATCTGGTAGCGTAAGTAAAGGACGTTGTTATATAGAAAATGACATATTTTGACTAACGATTAATACCAATGACATACGCGTTATAGTAAAGGGTTTATTAGTTTTAATTTTCATTAAACTGAAACATTAAAAAAAATTCAGAGTATTTTATTAAAAAAGCATAAAATTAATGCTTTTATTTTATTTAATAACTGTTTTGAAATTATACTAATTTTTAAAACGGAATAAGGTCAGCTATCGTACCAATTTTGGAAACGGAATTAAATTTATGAAAATACATTCAAAATTATTATTACCTATGTTAGATTATTATCTGTCTTTTATGTATAATCATCATTCGACTTATTAGTTATCAAAATATTCGTTTTGTGTAAAAAAAGATTTATTAATATCATGTTTTATTTTAACAATGTAACTTTTAAATATTTTTATGATATAATATAAATTTATTTTTGTAAATCTTCAAAAATATGCTAAATTACACTGTAATTTTTAAAATTAGCCTTATTGGAGAGGGTGTATTTCTATGTGTAGATATAGTCTTAAAACTCTAAATGATATCACCCTTATATTTGTCTAGAGAAGAGACATAAATTGTACAATACATTTATCTATTGTATATCTAGGCAACTTTTGTAAGCAGAATGATTATCAATCCTTTCAAGTGTAAAACTGATATCGAAATTACACCTAAGCCGCGCGATGCACAGCAATATGAATAATTTCATGGCTGATCGCGTACACCGTAATCCTGGTTAATTTAATAAGGAGCCCATAAAAGCTCACACGTATTCGATTACGACATCTCTTAAATATTTCCATGGTCATATAATGTTAGGTGTATTTCCAACAATATTCACAAATGTTTGATACATTTTTATAAGGTTTCTGCAAGCCAATTTGACCGGAATGGGAATTGTCTGTTCATCGTATATTGATTGATTCACATTTATTACAGTACTGGCTAAATATATTTCGGTCGCCAGTTAAGGCTGTGAGAACAGCGCTATCTTGATAAAGTTACTGAATGACATTATTAAATAGAGAATTATGCTTTTTTGCTTCTTATATCTCATTATTATATCATACCTCCATCACTATTATTTGAGCCACCTGGTAGCGTTAGTGACGGACATTGTTGCATAGAGAATTATATATTTTGATTTATGATTCATATCAATGACATATGCAATAGAGTAAGTAATTCATGAACTTAAAATTTTTAATTTTTTCTAATATTTGGATTAAAAAAAAATCTAAATATAAGAAAAAAAATCTAATTGAAATAAAAAAATCTAAATATAAAAAAAACCCAATTTTAATAGGTACTTTAATTTTGTTAATACCAATTTACAAATCATACTTTTGAAACAATTTTGAAAACGGAATGAGATTATTTGGATCTGTTGGATAGGAAGTTACGGACAGGCGTTCGAAATTATTATTATTAGGATTTGCCAGGTGCGTCCAGTGAGTACCTACATTGAAGCGTGACTTTTATACAGACGAACATTTTGTAAAAAAAAATGTACCTATCTATGTAAAAAACATATTTATTTGACTGAATATATTATGATATATTAAAATCTGAATATATGATAATAATTATTGTAGGAATATTAACAGATGCTTAAGTACACCTTTTAACTACTTTTTTCAAAATATTCAATTCAATTCAATTCAATTCAATTCAATTCAATTCAATTTATTTCATGATAATATGTACATGACAAACAAAATGTTTAAGGCATACATATTAGGAAGTGTATATCAAAAATGAAAATATTTAATAAATTAAAAATAACATAAAATCTGGTCAAAGGTGTAGGAGAATCTCGCTTCGGAAAACCCCCTCAGACACATGGAATATATCAATACCCAAAGCGATTTTGTTCAGCATAGCTGTGGCTCTTCCAACAGGCATAACCATCGGCAGGTTGGTCCTGTATATTGGAATGTGAAACAATCTATGCTGACGATGTCTAGTGTAATTATCAGGAACATACAAACCAATGCTCTGCATAATTTCAGGATTATCGATCATACCGCGCAACAATCGATAAAAATGTGTAATCAAATACACATTTCTTCTAGTCTCTAAACTATTGTAGCCAAGCATACCCTGGAGAAACTCGGTTGGGTAAAGCCAAGGATAATGCCCGTACTCTCTCATGTAGAGATATCTCAGATATCTACAGATATCTATAAAGAGATATGCACTTACGTGCAAAGAAAGAGCTTTTCTATATAAAGAAAAAGAAGAACTTTTCTATATATTGACAGATGCAGCATGGAAACTTTGTAAAAATGCTATTTGGAACGGAATTTTTACCTTACCGGGGGCAGACTTATAGGAAACTCTTGAAAAGGAAGCGTTAAAAATGTAAATTTGTTTATCAGTTTGAATGCTCGTAGTAAAGAAATGCATCCTCTGGCGAGTCAATACAGCTTCAGCATCTAGTACATACAACTCTCAATATTGAGATTTATCTATTCGAGAAAGTAACTTATATTAAAGTACCTAAAAACTACCTTATCACAAAAAAGTTACTAATACTAATATATCTATTACGGCGACAAATAATTTTTAAAAAATGTGCGATAAATTATCTAATTGATGGTTTTGCTAAAATTAACTTAAGATGTTACTGTAAAGATCGTGTTGTGCATTCGAATATTTTCGAAAGCCTTGCCAAAGGTTGACAAATCATCGGTAGGTATTAGACAGCAGATATAAGGTAGCTACCAATCATCGATACAAATCTCAATTAACAGTACCATGTGTAACCGGTTAAAATAACGGTTTAACCATCACTACGATATGGTAAGTTTGTTTATTGATTAGTTAATCCCTAGTATGTACCCCGGCACAGGATATATTTTTTTTTAAATTGACAAGTTTGATACTTTAAATACTAGTAAAAAATATATATGCTGAATAACAATGTTTTCGTGACTTTAGGGTTAAAATTCGACAGATCAGAAGATAACACGCATTTAGACATGCGTGTAATAGACCCGGGTCCAATCAAATTTTTGCTATGAAATTTTGTATACCTACTTTTTACCCTATATATTATGATAAAAATGTATTATCAACTAAATAAAGACATATAAATAAAAAGTAAAAGCGGGCACTAATATAACCAGTATTTTGACTAATTTTGTGTACCTAAGTATATTAAAAAAATAAGTATATATTAAATCGGTTAAATAAATTGCTCCCAACAAATTCTTTTCAAAGTTGTAACATATTGAGCAGGCATTTAAAAATGTAGCACTAAGGTTGAAGAAAGCAATAAGTCATAATAATAAAGTGAAATGGGATTTCACAAAAATATGCGAGTTTTGGAGGAACCGATTAATATTCCTTGTCACGCGTTCCTGATTTTTAAAATGTTAAAATAAATAGAAATATATGTCCCGAGCAGTCAGGTCCACAAATCATGGGGGCCGCTGGGTCGGGCGGGGGTAGATGCGTGGCGAACGGGAGACGAAGACAAAGTCCAGAATAAATGGCTTGTCCTGGACTGTCGGAGCTGAGCTGAGGCCGGGAAGAGAGGAATTTCAAAATGAGATTTATCTTCAGACAATAATGCAAGAGTAATTATTTATTACATTGTATTTACAGTTTCCAAACTACCACATACACTCATCACTGCCTAGACTTCACAGATTGGGCAATGAGTAGAGCAGAGTTTGAAGATTTATTCCACGATAGCTTGACTCGGTACTTTAAAAAGAAACGTGCAGTCGGTTCTGAGACAGTCATAATTTATATATTAAAATCTAGTAATATTTTATTGTTTTTGTTTGTTTTGTTTTGCAAGGTTTGTTGAATCTTTTATTTTTACATCTTATGAAAACAAAAACAAAGGTACCAATATTCCGCCAAGGAGTTTAAGGAGATATATACAAAAAACTGTCACTACTCAACGAAATTTCTTTGGAATCATGAAACCTACAACTTATTTGAAATAAGTTGTGAAAAACAATTGCCACCCCAGTTTTCCCTGTACACGTATATAAATAAATAAAAATTTAATTTTTAAACATGGATATTGCTGTGTTTGCACCCAAACAGTGAACATTACTGTTTTGGTATTTACATAATTGGATATTGCTGTCTTCGTTAATAGGATTTTTCAGTATAAAATTGACATCAACTATCACTTTGGCATGAAGCGGTCATTTTGTCATGTGATACGTCCTTGGAATTTGTGTTGTTGAAGTGAATATTGCTCTTTTTGCTTTTGTTGATGATTTGAAAACAGGATTTTGGAAGGAATAGAGTTATTCTTTCTATAAAATCTCAAATTGAGCAGGTACATTCTAAATTAATAATCTTCGGTGACTTATTTTCTGCCTTTGATTTTATACTGCTCATGATTTTTTTCAGTTAATTTTATGTGTATATTTAAGTAATTGATTTTTATAATTTTCTGAGTTATTTTTATTTGTGATTGTTATTTTGATTGTTTCCTTGTGTACTTTTTCTTAATAGTGTTTAAACTGTGAGGATGTGTCTTTGTTTTTTATTATTTTTTCAGTACTGCTATGTACTGTTTGTACACATAAATAACAGTTATTAGATTAATTCATAATTAATTATTCTCCGTTTTTTATTTAAATTTTACTATAGCATAACCCAGAACGAAAACGATCGATCCTTTCCTGACTTATCATCTAAACTGGTATCACTAGCTTTGAAGCGAAAAAACCACTCTAAACACGCCTTTTGTTAACTGTACCTTCGGCGAAAAGATCGTTGAGCTCTCGAAAAGACTTTCCAGTTTTCCACCCTTTCTCGAAGTGATACAGAATAATATGGTATACATTGTGCGTAAATCAGATTAATGTCTGCAAATATACCGAATATAATATTTGGTATATTTGCGGGCTACGTGCTACGCTGTAGTAATGTTACTATAAACATTACATGAACAGCATACATGAATTTCGACGTCACTACGTAAACTTGGACGCCCACCGAAAATGCACTTTTGACTTTTGACATCTAAACCTAAACTTCAAACAGCTCTTCTGTAAAATTGTTATTTTGTAGACGGCTTAGCCCACATAGGGACTGTCGATTTTACAGTGTGAGAACTTGTGTACTTGGTGTACAATAAAAAATAATCGTCCACGCTTATTAAAAAATAATATATCCACGCTTACATAATTTGTACTAAATAATCTATCAGCAGGTTATAGAAAAACTGGTACAAATTTCTTCATTGTGGACATAGTATTTTTAAATATTGCGACAAAGAATCTTCTCCACTGCGCTGTGCTGCACCCTTCAGGTGCACCCGGAGTGGGCGGAGCCCCTAAATCACACGGGTGGCGACATCTTCATTAGGATATTTATTGCGAGCCTCCTTTGTCAAGTGTCCACTGCGCCAGACCCGATACATTACGGCGGCACTTTGCCAACAGATAAAAAATTGCAACCGATTAAACTGTACGTGTCGGCCGCGTCTGTGAGATCTTTAACAAAAAATCCCTTTTCAGCCTTCAAGATGCAATATATTTCACGATGCATAAAGGTATACAGTAAGGAATATTCGGTTGCGCACACAGATCCGGTCAGTAACAAGTAACAATCGCTTCCGTTGTGAAAAAATCATTTTGATTTTACAGACTGTTGGCAACGTATAAACATAATTATTGTTTTATACTATTAAAAAATATTATTTAAAAAAAGGATTACATACTTTTAACAGCCACGCTTTTAATAGACGCATATTGAAAGATTCCTGGGTGGATAGAGCGACGAATAATGAAGTCCTCCAGCGCGGCGTATGGAAAAATACCGACAAGTAACTAAAATACTAAACTTTATTAATCACCTTTATGTAGATGACCAATTCAGTAGATGATTTGCCATTTTAAAGATGGAATAATTTGTTGATATAAAATTTTACCTCACTGAAAACGGAATTTCGGAACTATAGGACTGGTAGACATATGGGTTCCCAAGGATTGGCAGTTGATCGTGAATGAGGAATCTAAATCGGGAGGCCAACAGTAACACGGTTGCGGTAAATATTATTGTCGGCCACGGCTATCTGCTCAATCATAAGTCTGACGGACCGGTAATCCCTGCATTAGCTGCAATGAACCCCAGACAACGTGAGAATAACCAAAGCATAATCCAATATCCATTATTGTGCGTGGACTATATCTGTGCCCCGGCGGATTCCTCGCTGGGCGCATGAATGCTTTCAAGCTAATTCGGAACTGTTTTGATCGCATTATTGTCTGAAAATTTGGCACTGTTATTATGGTACTCGTTACAAATGTGAGGTCACCACTCATGTATGTGATTTTCTCAATACTGATTCTCTAAAGTAGTGAATGGCCTCATTATAATTACGTGTTATGGGCCATAAATATTCCTGTTTATAATAATTTCACGAGGATATTGTTTTTATTTGTTCTATAATATTAATAATATTAATTAAATAAGCACCCAACATAATTAAATACTTTTTAATACAAGAGAAAGTTTAAAACAAAAACAATCAAACAAGCTAATACTTAAATTTAATAATAAAGTATATGATAAATAAATCCAAGCATACTATAAAAATCTGGCACTCCTATTTGATACAATACATCCAGCCCACATACAGTAAAATAAGTACTGCTTTACGAACATGTTTTAGAACGAATCGAACCTGTAAAACGCGTAATATCTTAATAAAAAAATTCTTCTAAATACATTAAAAAACCATAAAAAAATATCTGTACAATGAGCCCTATACCAAAATTTATGCAAAAATAAATAAAATATCGACATTTTAGCTTTTTGTAGATTCCAATTGTTAAAAGCCATTTTCTCAATTCCATGTTTCTAGGGTTTGACTCTTTCAGCCGAACTACGTCCAATTTATCCTGATCGTAAATTTGTTTACGGCCACAATTTTTATCAACCTCAAACGAGCTGCCAATAATGTTGACCGAAGCACAAAGCGGTGCTGGAGTTCTTCCTAGAGCCTAGGTACGCCTCGGTTCCGAGAGTGCAGCTCGTGTTTAGAGGATGAGGTCTTGATCTCACGCAAATCAAACGATGTTTTGTTGCGCGCGCCGCCGTGACAAGTAGCAGAGGCGGCGGCGCTTTGTGCCATTGTACAAATATTTACCGGACCAGTTCCTCCACGGAATATCTTGTTTGGGTATCAAATAGTCGAGTCTCGGGACCGATATAGACCCGAGAGCTCTGCTCGGCTTTAAGTGACGTCGAGTTTCGCGTTTGTCCGGTCAATTTGTGTCAATCAAATTACAACTAATAAAAAAATGTTATTAAATTAAATTGAGCGTTACCATTTTAGAGCATTCAGTGGACTATCGGACCACGGCATCGATAGGTACTTGAAATTCATCGAGCTATTGCAAATGGAAACAACCTTATAAATATTCAAATCCCTGCATCGTCTCCATTACTGTTGTTAAGGAAGAGAATGAGGATCCCGCGGCCGCAGATGGGGGAGGGGGAGGGAGGAGGAGTAGGGGGGGAAGGAAGGAAGGGAGTTGAGTTAGTATACTTAATGAAGAAGTAATTGAATGAAGGAATTATGAATGAATATTGAATTGTAATTCATTAATGTATTTATTTCGTGATTATGGGGAGGTAGTGATGAGGGATTAGGTATGGAGGAGCGTATTTATTGAGGGAGGGATTAGTGATGATTAGATTAGTATTTAGTTATTTAGGTGAGTTATTATGATGATCGATTAATTTACTGATCTATTTATCTGAGTGATCTAGCTATGGATCTATTGATTTATTTATTTATTTATGGATTTCTTTATGTATTATATTTATTTATCTATGTATCTATTTATTTATTTTTTTTTTTTTTTTTTTTTACTTATTTATTTATTTATTTATTTATTTATTTATTTAACTTTAAAAAAAAAGACAGCAAATCTTAAAATTTTCATACATAGTATGATAAAAAAAAAAGTAAATTATGCCTCAATTATACTCAAGAGTTTCTCTTCACTGATAAGGTCTACATGACTAACAAAGTCTAAAAAAAAGACTTTAATATGTAAATATGTAAGATTTATATTTGTACCTTATATTAAATTAAATTTAAAAAATAAAGCCAAATTTCCACTAATGATTGTTAATTGTATGAGCAAAGTGTAACAATATGAGTTAATTTGGGGGGAAGGGTGAATTGGAACGCAAGATTAGGATATCCTTATCTTTATTTTTTTTTCATTTTAATTTTATTACTTTCTTAATTTTTAATTATAATTTTTAAAAAATCTTTTTTTTACCAACGCATACTGAAAATATAAATACCTAAATCATTGAAAACATTATGTTCAATTTAATGTATAATATAATATATTAGTACCTAATAAATTATTTTTAGAGATTTTTCGAATAGGCCGTGTACAAGTAGGTAGGTTTTTATTATTTGATTATACAACATATTAAGAGGCGCTATTCTTTTAATGATTTTTTATAATTTTAAAATACGTCACGAACATTACTTAAACCGGAAAATTTGAAGTAGATTGAGTTCTTGAATCTCTTGAAGAATTGTGTGTGGCTGTGTAGGGAGCGTCTGAATTGCTTCAGTTCTGGGGATTAACAATAATGCAATGTGTTATCAAACAACCTGCGTCAGACGCTATTCGAAACATTTTGCAAGATAGCCCGAGAACACCAAGATCTTTACATAAAGCAGCTGCTTAGTTACTGATTTTCAAAAAAATGCATTTGAAAATTTGCCGGAAAAAAATTGAGACCAGTAAATTTATAAACGTCATTAAATTTCGGATAAATTGTTATTAATAAACTCAGTTAGATTATTGTACTTTACTATTTTTACATTTATTTTTCTGTGTATTTTTCCTTTTCTCATCTTTTTAGGCAATTTAATTTTTGGTTTAATTTTATTTAATTTTTATAAATAAAATATCTTCAGCAAATCTACAGTATCTGGAAGGATAATGAATGATTAGTTTACTACGATATCAAAGCCTACACCAATAATGCTTTTAAATTACATATTTAGTAATGAAAATAATCTACAAAAAATACTATATAGAAACTAGCATATCGACCGTGCCTACATAAACTAAGACATCTACAAAAAATAAATTTACTAGAGAGAAGTTTGTCTTTCCATGCAAAATGAGCGTATTTTTCCTCCTTTATTTCAGTTCTTTTTATTCTCTGATAGTTTATCTGAAGGAAACAAACATTATTTATAGTATTTTTGGAACAAATACGTAGAGTATTGGTACAAAAAAATTGAAAAATAAATTTTTGGAGATATCCGAGTTTACGAAAGGAATGTCGATATGTTTGGTATTAGGTATTATTAATACGAACTCTCTGGGTACAAGGAGAATAGAAAACTTATACACGCAATAGGGAAATTTCACATTATAAATACCGATGAAAATCTATGAAATAGAATCATGAATATTTATTATATTCTTGAATCAGTTTGGAAAATGTGTGTGGTAATGTTTTCATTCATAATTTTTATTATAAAAATCATTAAAAATGTAACTATTAAAATGCACATAATTGGTCGTGACGTATCAACTCGCGCGTCTGGTATAGTGCTGTAGTATTGTTATATCTGGACACCACACAATTGTGAGAGACGCACGTAGTCGTGCTGGTGAAATGACGTGTTTTAGCGGAAATTTAAAATGTTGAATTTCAAAATCATTTTTATACTCATAAATTATTTTTTTTCGTAGACGTATTTTCTAGACCAAATTAAAAGTTATTCTATTTTTTAAAAAAGTAAAATTTCCCTATTGAATCCGTATACGAAGCATCCGCGATGCATCTGCAAAACTTATTTCCAATAAGATGTAGGACTCATAGATTCCAGAGAAATTTCCTTGAGCAGTGACAGGTTTTTGTATTTATCTCAGAAATACCTCAGTGCGATATTGCTACCTTTGATTTAATATCCAACATATCATGTTGATCAGATTGACGTGTAGAAATGAATTTTCAGATATGTTTAAATAAAGATATCAATCTTATGTGATATTTTTATAATTATTGAGATGCAATCAACTTTAATCTTGTCAAATTGTTGCGAGACACAGTTTGTTGACACATTCATTACTTGAATTAGTACCTACCCCGGTGCATCCGCTGCACTTTCATCTGAGGCGTGTTTGTGCCGCCCGCATGCTGCAAACAGTTCCGGTCTGCCACAAAGTGCATTTATTGACCCCACACTTCACTCAAACTCATTTCCGTACCGACCCCCTCGGCTGTCCTCTCCGATGTCCCCGCAGCATCACGCATCACTACAACATCATCAACAACATCTCCGTGTGACCCTCGCTGAAAAGATGTTTAAAAATTTTTTAAAAAAGACCCGCTCCCACCTAGGGGGTCTCAATGTTTGTCGTATGTTTTGAGAAGTGTTTGAACATTGTTATTGCTTTCATGCTAAGAATGCAAGAAGCCCTTTTTGTGAAAATGTGTCTTCTGAAACTGCAAATTCACATTTCGACAGTTTATTTGAAAATGTGGATTTTTATTATTCATTTATATAGGAATATATATAACTTTGATAGAACCATTTATCATATATATATGTGATAAATTCAAAATTATCTACAATATTTAAGAAAATATAATCATTAATCGACACGCCACGCCCAAAAAACTCGTTTTTAGTGTTTTAGAAATCAGTTACTGAATATTGTGCGCAGAATATTTTTTCTTACCAGTATATAGCTAGCATTATAATGATAAAATGCAACTAAAATAATAAATACATTTTATATTATCGGAGGTAGAAAGCCAAAAAGGTTTTAGTGATTATGTCGAACTTTACAGGAGAGCAAAATAAAGTTCTGTCAATGTGTTTTGTCGATGCTTCTTTTGTTATTAAACGATTTTCATATTTTTTAATCCAAAACACACATGGAAATTGTTTAATGATAAAATAAATATTGACAAAATCAGATTGACAAAACATTATTTTGCTCTCGTGTAAAATTCGAAATAATCACTAATGCACTTTTGACATTCTACCCTCGATATTAAAAATTTGTAAATTTGGAAGAAATTTTTTGTTTTTTGATAATTTTAAGACTATTTTTATTCATATAAAGACATGATTTTAAACAATATATTGTTTATATTCCCGCACTTATGAGTCTTCGACTATTATTTTTAAAAAGTTATTAAAAACATTTTAATTACAATTTATAATTAAAATTCTAAAGTATGAAATATGAAATATGTCAGCAAATGACACAGTTTTAAAATCAATTTGATTTTTCATGCAAATTTAAAAATGTATAACTTTATTAATATGTAATAACATTTTTTAATTATTTTAGAGCAGTTTAATCATCACAATGGTGGCTTTATACTCGTAAGAAAAAATATTCTGTGTACATAATAAATACAATATTTAGTAACTATTGATGATTTCTAAGACACTAAAACGAACGGCCTGTTGATTAATGCTTATATTTTCTTAATTATTGTATATAATGTTAATTTTATTACTTTTACATAAGAAAAAAGGTTCTATCTAATAATTTAAATGTAGTCTATCATATACAATCTGATATAAATGAATAATAAAAACACACATTTTTTTAAAAAAATCGCCGAAATATGCATTTGCAGTAAATGTCCGGCCTTAACCTAACCCGAGCTGAAGCCACCTGTTCTTGCAAATATAGGTATTTAGTATTCTCTGGTTTTTGGTCTATCTCGATATCTATGGACACATTTTTCTCTGTGTATATCAAAAATTGAAGGCAGCCGAGGCCAGAAAGCAGTTATCTGGACTGCATAACCTTAGAAAATGTTAAAATGTCCAATATGCCGGAGATTTTATACAGGATAAAACAACTTACAGCAGTAACTTTGTCCCTTTGTCGCAAACCTTCGATAGAAGATGACATAATTGTGAAGAAGAAGGCAGTTTTTATTACATTATAGTGAATTATTTATTTACTTGTTTTTCATTTCACGTATTCCGTGTTCGCATTTCTATTAAAATTACTTACTTATTTAAGTACTCTTTATTCAAATTATTAAACAAAAAATTTTACAATACATATTACAATATTCATTAATTTTTCAAATGGAACGTCGCTACTGACGACTGCTTTTTCATTAATCACGTCTATGTAGATTAAACAATAACTCATTTCCTCAAAACAAGGAATATTTTTATCGTATTCGATGCACATCCTGTCTAGAATATCCAGTGTTGGTGCCAGGAAATTGGTGATATAACAAGTGAATCACAAAAACATTTGAAGACATGCTTTCTTTAAATTTGTAATCGTTTTTTAATATCACCCAAGCAGTATTATCCAAATATTAAACACGTTGTGCGTCAACAATCGTTGAACCCGTGGCAAACCAAAGTTATTCTGAGATATTAGAAATCTGAATTCAACGTAATCCTAATTAATCGAATCTGACATTTTGTTCTCACGTGTCAAAGTTAAATCGGCCGACTAAAATTAAAATATTTGAAATAGGACTACTTTTTCATATTAATATTGATAAATCCGTAAGCGTCCATTAATAATCGAAAATTATTAATATTAATCGAAATAATGACCAAAACACGTCGAAAATGAAAAATTCCCCACAGCAAACAAATAAACAAACAGACAAAAAGAGGTAATTAAAAAGCATGTAAAAAGTCATCAACAAAAAAAAATGTATTAGTCAAATGGAGTGAAAAATTCATCCTGAGTGATTTTAAAAACAATATATTTACATAAACAGGATTATAATTAAAACATTCTGCAACACTTTTAAAAAATATATATATACCTACATCTAGTCGATAATGTATTCAAACAATTGTTTTACATCATGATAATAAAACTGTATTTACTCCAAGTGAAAAGAATTACACCCGAATAGGGATTTAATAAGATTCAAACGGACTCGAATATATTTGGAACTACCCCAAAAGAAAGCCAAAGATTTTTAAAAATTTTCATGAAGTAAGATTATGAAATATTTTATAAATTTGCATGTTCTGCTTACCTCAATCCTGTTTAAGACGGCAAAATTTATGACCGAATAAATATTATTTATATATATCGGATTACAAATAGAATTTTATTTTTAAATGCATCGAAAAAAGAAACATTAAAAACCATAAAAATGATTTAAGTAAACATTCCGTATACAGTATGTATTATTTTTATGATTTTATTAGATTTAATATTAATGACATTAATTAGATGGCATAAAACACATAGATAGGTACAATGTGTATCAGCTACGATAAAAATAATGAAAAGTTCCCGATTATGGAAATAAAAATTTAATAAATATTTTAAAAAATACCTTCGCTTTAGATAATTGGTGAAAATTTTGTTTTTTTGTTTTATCGCCGCTCCCAAACTGTCTATATTTTAATATATTTTACTAAAACTGGAACCGACTCTGAATACAATTTAGCTTACGTTAATTGTTGTAAACGAATATTAAAGCTTACTTTGAAACCAGTTAGAATAATAATTTATTCTAATAAGATTTGTTTGTTAATGTAATTTTATGAAATGCTTTATTATTATACTTATTACAAGTACAGATAATGATGTTTTGTGTTTTGATTATTTGTAAACTGAATTTAAAAAATATATTCATCATCAAAACATTTTGTGTATTCTGACAGATTGAGAGTCAAAATTAAACCGTGACAAGTAGTTAACGGTATAATAGGCCCTCCATGCCCAAGATTTGTGTATTTTACTACTTCTTACTTAACTGTGTGATTGTAGTGTGAGGAGGAGCATTGAAAATTACATTGGAGTCGGCTTATATAGTGCAAATGGCTATTATTAGGGTTATTAAAAGCTCCTTTTTAGGTTTTCTACTTTTCTTGTTCTAGAGTCGAGACTTATTGAATACATAAATATACTCACTTAGTAATAAATTAGTCATAAATACGGCAACGAGCAATCAAAATTACAGTAGGTACCTCGAGCAACTATCACATTCTATTAAGACTTTTAAATGTCCTTAGCTATGAAACAATACAATACAATACAATTCATACCAATTGGAAATCGTCCAGAAAAAGAAAAAATCTGCTAAAATGTTCATTTGATTCAAATGGGTGAATATTTCTTAAAAGGAATACTGTTCACACAAAAACCTAAACACATCAATAATCCATTTTAAGATAATCGATACGTAAGTATATTTTATATTTGTATTTATATTTTTTTGTAAATGACGTCGCTTACATGAAAAAAAAAATTGTAATTATATTTCTAATAGACAAGTATCTTAGTAGTTAGATAGATAAGTAGTTAAGTAGACAGTATAAGTTCACTTCTCCCGCAAAATTTAGACTCAATAGTTATTCTAACATATCAACTCTGATTAATATTTGTTTCAAATCGACATTACATTATTATTTGTTTATCTAAATCAATCTAATTTATTTCCCATAAATATCCCAATCTACCACCGAAAATCGTGTTTGGTGCAGTAAATTATAACCCGCATTTTCCGACAAGTTCAACAGTCGCAACAAAGGAATTATGAAACTTACAACAAATACGTTTATTTTCGGAACTCTTCCGTCGGGTTTGTAAATTAATATGATTGTGAATCCCATAACGGAACTATAACGGCGAACTTTGTGTGAACCCCCATAACCATTATGTCTATTCAAACACTTTCAGGACGAAAACATTTTGTTTTGTGTTTCCATTGGAGTTGTCTGTATCAGCGACACCGGTTTTCAGGGTAAGGAAACAGTTTTTTTTCATTATTAATTGATATGATAAATTTTTTCGATTCATCAATTTTAAACTAAACATTACGTTGAGTGGCATTGATTATAACATTCTTAATTTTTTTTTCTTTCTTGAAGAATTGAAGACTAGAAGAGTAGTGACAGATTTTGTCTTTTTACACAAAATTATGAACGGAATTATCGACTGTCTTCATCTATTGGAACGTATCTGCTTACATGTTCCATCCCGCGAAACTTGTAGTTTTGCAGGTCTTTCCTTGGAAACGGCTTTTTAAATTCTCCACTGAAAAGGCTTCATAATCTCTCTTATTCTGGTGTTCCCCACACGATCTCAATGTTTGTTTAGTCCTTTTTGTGTCTGCCCTTCTTCAAACCCATGTATGTCATTATTGGTCTTAAGCATGCTTTATAGATTCTCATTTTGCTCTTGATGGCCATACTTATCCAAATTGTGGATTTTTGAGCATCAGAGATTGCCACTGCCTTGTTAAGGCGGCACATTCACTGCAAATGCATATTTCGTAATTTTTGAGGGGTTTTATTATTCATTTACACAGTATATATGCTAGACTGCATTTTTTTAAAACGACAACATAGATAGAACCTTTGTTCTTACATAAAAGTTCTTACAAAAAACTGAACTTTATATTCAATAATTAAGATAATATACGCATTAATCGACAGGCCGCGGCCAAAAATTTCGTTTTTATTCTTAGACGAGATTAGATTATTACTGAATATTTATATGTATATGCAGTATCTGTTTTTCTATGAGTTTAATCTCAAAAGACGATATAACTTGAGCACTCAACGTTCAAGACCGAGACACCTAAAAGTGCGATCAAACCACATACATGGGCCTTTACGTGAGTGTATCATAAAAAATGCGGCGAGCGACTAACTGTCATGCTTTATTCAGGGTATCTCATAGCTAGTAGCAAAAACTTGCTGGTGGATTTCTTCCTTGATAATGAGCCGAAAATATTCAAGCAACCGTGGCCTAATATCAATAATTAAGGAGGTTGCTTGAACATTTGCGACGCATTATCAAGGCAAGAAAAAAGACTTCTGTAAAGTTTTTTCCACTAGTTACGTACACCTGGTATAATGTTGATCCTTAACAAGCTTTGCTGTGAAATTTTCAATCGCAGACATGTATGTAAAAACGACATGGACACGGCTGCCATGTCTGACGCGCGGCTGCAATATTTAAATGGTCACGGAAGCCGTGTTCGACGCATGGAACATATTATAACGCTATTACTATTACTAGTAAACTATTTTCGACATGTCAAGAAATACGAGATAAGGGATGGTTTTCAACCGCCGTCGGCAGCTCACCCGCCCCCATTTCGCAACCCCTGGATCCTTTTCACCGCCGAGCGCGGATCCAATTTGGTGTCATCAGACGAAATTGGTACAGAATAGTCTGGCTAATTGGACAACAAAGATTTTCAACTAAATTGCCATACAAAACACGTTCACACACAACGACCATAAACCATAGTCGGGTACGCGAGTATGAGTGAGAAACGTATTATTCACTGCGCATTTGTTGCCGCAAATACATAATTGATTTCTAGGGGTGAGAGAATTCTTTAGCTCTGTATCATGTTCAAAATAAACATTTATACGGTTACGGAAATAATTTAAAATGCTAGATGCTTGACCCACACCACGCACGGATCCCAGGCTCTTCTTTATAACGTTTCTGAATTATTATAAAACAAAATTAACGTTCATATCACAGATCAATATATAGACATATACATATCGAGGGCAGAAAGCCAAAAGGGCGTTATTGATTATTTCGAACTTTACAGGAGAGCAAAGATAGATCTGTCAATCTGATTTTGTCAATGTTTCTTTTATTATTAAACGATTTTAAAATTATTAATAAAATAAACATTTAAAAAACCAGATTGACAGAACATTATTTTACTCTCCTGTAGAGTTCATAACAATCACTAACACTTTTTGGGTTTCTACCCTCGATATATGCAATACGACAATTTCTTGGTACACGCTGTGATTGGTACGGCTGGTTCCAATACGTTTGACGACTTGTTTAAAAAAAATACTACGAGCTTGTAAATTTTGAAACATTTATGAAAAGGCCAAACTATAAACTCTTAAAAAATATGATATTTTAGTAAATAAGTCATACTATATTAAGAAAAAACCTTTTTCTTTGAATAGACTCGGTTTGGAACAAATATTTGGATAAAATAAAACATTAACGTCCATTGTAAAAATATGTTTTGTTTACTAGGGATTTTAATAATGCAAGAAATTACTTAAATTTACAAAAAAAAAAAAAAAAAAAAAAAAAAAAAAAAAAAAAAAAAAAAAAAAAAAAAAAAAAAAAAAAAAAAAAAAAAAAAAAAAAAAAAAAAAAAAAAAAAAAAAAAAAAAAGCAATAAAATACTTAAACTGCATTATAAATGTGTCTTATATATACGTGAGACGGGATATAATTCCAGTTCCATCGCCTAAAGAAGGAGTTTAGTTCAGCTCTGTACAATTTTATACTCTGCAATGCATATATATTCTCAAAATGAAACAAAGTACCCACCGATACAATAACTATTAGCGGAATATGCAAACTATAAAATTTTTAAACAAAAAAAATATTTAATCCACACCTAAGTAGGTAGACAAAAGAAAAGATATTAATTTTACACTTAAATTATTACAGGGCCTATTCTTTTTTTATTAGAAGGTTTAAGAGACCCGAGAATATTATATTTTATCTTTACTTACATACCTACATGTATAAATATTAAGATAATAAGGATATTCATTAAGATATACAAAAAAAAAATCAAAACGACAAAATAGATTTATATTTATAATTTGATATTACATATATTTATAACAGTAAAAACAATGCCACATGTGTTATGATAGAAAATCAGAACTATCTAAATTATTATCATCTGACATGTTTTTCGGGCGTTTGGTTTTTGGTTAGAGAGAGATATCAGCGAATCCTGGCGAAGATCCTTGCAATGGGATCCAAAACGCCGGCCAGAGAGCTCATTAGCAATATTCCCCCTATAATGATGGACCCTGTAATGGGAACCAAAGGGTTCTTCTACACACCCAGACAGAATGGCCCAGAAAACTCTAGCTAGAAAATATTTTTTTAATATTTTAGAGATTTCACGATATCCATTTTCAATTTGTACAAAGTTCAGAGCAGTCCGGACAGATCTGGGAGTTTATTTTATTAATATAAAAATCAAAGAATATTTAAAACATGATCGATTCAAACGGCGTCACGGTATCGTTAATAAATTATTAACATGTACAAAATAATTTAATGTATTTCAAACAGTTAAGATTTATAGCTGAAATGGTGCAATGAGATTTGTAAAGTGATTTATTGAGATAAAATGAAACTGCTCGGTTATTTGGCAACGCAAATCTGAACAAATGAAATATTTAATAAATCTTTTTAGACGATCAAAATGCATTATATTATAGATGTCTCATGGAGACCAAGCTATGGTATGGAAGAAATAGGTATGGAAGTCTTTTGGGTGTCCATAGGGCTTACGACCTATCGTAGGACTGGCTGAAGCGATCACTTTACACAATTTAACGTTCACATTTCTACCCATGATGGACTATCACATCTATTTTTGGAAGTTTTATATATTAGGTCCTTACATATGAAATTGGCGTTTTGCCGTACTGGCAAATTTGATCTCAAATATCTTCTCTTTGGTTAGGAATTCCAAATCCAAATTTATACAGCTATTTACTCATGTATTTGTGTTTTGAAAATTATAATTCATTTGTTTTTTCCTCAATTGTTTTTTTCTTTGCGCCCCGTGGACGGCCGGAGACCAAAGTTGATAATGAAGAATTGAAGGCTATTGTGGAAGCGGATCCATCGCAAACCACATCCGAGTTAGCTGCAGGCTGCGGTGTTAGTGATAAAACTATTTTAATCCACTTGAAGCAAATTGGTAAGGTGAAAAAGCTTGAAAGGTGGGTACCTCACGAATTGAGTGACGCAAATCAACAAACGCGCGTTGACTGCTGCGTTGCATTACTCAACCGGCACAATAATGAAGGGATTTTAAATCGAATCATTACCTGTGATGAAAAGTGGATCCTGTACGATAATCGGAAGCGCTCATCGCAATGGCTGAACCCTGCCGAACCAGCCAAACCATGCCCCAAGCGAAAATTGACTCCAAAAAGTTAATTGTGAGCGTTTGGTGGACTAGTGCTGGTGTCGTTCACTACAGCTTTCTTAAATCTGGCCATACGATTTACGACGGCCGAATGTCATATTGTACCGCAACT
>JADDOH010010297.1:0-49147 GCA_016648135.1 Agrypnia vestita
TAGTTAGTTAGTTACATTATTAATTAGTCCAGTAACTGAAAACTGAAATCATATATAACATAGAAGAATTAATGTTTTCTGTATCATTGTATATTAGCTCTGCAATCCACTGGTGGGTGTTGGCATTTCAAGTTTGATTGAAATCGCCTGAAAACTACGAAAACTACTGTGTCCCCAAAAATTTTTAACTGAGGTTCTTAAATGTTTTGACCATCAAATTATGCGGAAGTTGCATTACGTGACCCAGTATGTTTGAAGTAAAGAATTCATATGCAAGAATTTATGCATATGCGAAACCCTGTATGTTTGAAATAAAGAAGACTTATGCAAGAGTTTTTGAAGAAGAAATGTCTCCAAAAGTTTTTAACTGAGGTTCTTAATTGTTCTGGCCATCGAATTATGCAAAAGTTGCATTACGAGACCCTGTACATGTTTGAAATAAAGAAGTTATACAGACTTATGCTAGAATTCTTTCTATATTAGAAAGAAAAAGATTAATAATATTTATTAATAAAATCACAATGCCATTTTTCAGATCTGTTTGAATTTTTTTCCGACAGAAAGATCACAGAAGGATTAAGGTGGTTATTTTTAACCTAAAACCTAGACCACCGATGGGAAATTTTTGCTGCCTTTTGAAGCAAAAACAGGCTACGGCTCGTACAAATTTGGTGTCATATAAAATAGGTTTTTCATATATACTTATCAATATAAACTGAAAAACCTTACATTCTCATAGATTTATCAACCGTAGCGACCGCTCAGGCTCGGTTTATTGCAATTTTTTGCCAGTGAAACGAGCATGATACCGACGCCAAGAAATTTTCACTATTTATGTTATTTTTAATGTTGTTTATGGCTATTATGGCAATGATTAGTGGAGGACTAAAGAGAAAGACAGAGTCATTTGTTTCAAAAATAATATAATTGCAAAAAATATTTATTTGACCTACGTGTAGTATTTGTAAATCGAAAAATTTGTTTTTCCGAAGCGGCGAAACTTCTCAAACAATGTGACATTTTATTTCGGCTTTCCAATTTTTGTGAGTTCATTTTTTTTTAATAAATAGAATATGAAAATGATACATATAATAATCCTTGATTGACATTGAATATTGACATTTATCGAGAAATCACAGCTACGGTGGCTGGGACATATCTTGCGGATACCGGCAGATAGACTGTCAAAAAGGATATTCCAGGCAAGACCAGAAGGCAGAAGACCAAGGCCGTCATAGGAAGAGCTTGGTTTTATTATAAATATTTAGGATGTGCTGAAATGAAAACGTTGAGAATTAGTTCACCGTATTCAAAACTTGCGTTTGTAGGCTTTGGAAAAAGTAATTAACTTGTAAGTAAGTAACTTGTGGCATTCATTTAGAATTCCTCACAAGAAATCTTAAACTAGGGTAAATGTTACACTTAAAATGGTCAGGAATAATAAATGAAAATTAATATTAGAATTGTAACGAGATGGCAGAATTAGAAAGAATTTCGCACTATCGAAATCTCTACAAATAACTGGACTATTCTTGTGAATACTCGAAACATCGCGACACGACATTTATGTAAAAAAGAGGCGGCCGGCTACTGCGCAATAGTCTCTGTTTGACGTGTGAGATATTACCAGCCGCAATGAAACAGTGCGACCAGCGCGTGTTTAATCAAGTGTCAGATATTTGGTGCGAGTACCTATCGGCAAGCGTGAAGTTTTCTAGTGTAGTACTGAGTGATTTGCGTAATGTGCATCTCCATATCAGAGAAAGTTATTCAATAGTGATAAAAGTGCAGCGATGATTCTAGAACGAATTACGAAATTGGAAAATTAGTGTGTGAAATACTCTATTTATTTCAGCAAAAAAATACAGTAGGTACAGAGAGTTGTTTAAAGTTTAACAGTAATTTAGAAAAAGGAGGTGTGAAGTATATAAGATAAAACGTATTTTAGAAAAAAGGAGATGTGAAGTATAAACAAGGTTAAATAAATAGGTATAATAAATAAATTATAATTATAATTAATAATATAATAAAAAAAAAGTGTTTGCATTATGAATTCAGGACAGCAGGAAGCTTTTAGTAGCGAACCTTTATATTGTGCTAAATTGGAATTAAAAATATCAGAGATATGCGCATAGGTGTTACCTAGCCTATGCAGTCTGGGTACAAGAGAGTTAAAATGCGAGTTGTCACAAAATGAGTTTTGTCACAATAAAATAGTGTAGGTATTTGTGTAGCTCGTTCAGGCGCATGAAACATAAACAAACACAATATATCAGGGTTCTCAAAATGCGAGTTAATAATTTTGGAAAGTAAAATCAAATCACATAATTTCTCCTGCTGGATAATGGCAATAATCCATTAAAAACTCTAGGAATATTAAGAGTGAATTTAAAAAGTGTCTAGTGAAGTTCGTGTCCAGTGACTTTTTGTGAAATTAATAAAAACTTAAATAAAATTTAAGTGTTTAATTTTCCTTCAATAGTCACATCCCGCGAGAAAATGATTAATTTGATTAAAAATAAATTTTGCAATATCCCATCTACTAGGGAGTTCCAGCGTAATCAATAATAATCTTTTTTATATTTTTGTACATTTCGTAGTAATATTCTATGAATAATTTCTAACTCGCGTTGCTTACAACAATACGTAAAAATAATGTGATAAGCGACGCAATAATAAGTAATAAAAAAGTAATAATCCAATAATAAAGTACGGACGCAATCATGATGACGGTCATAGAAACATGGCATGGTCATAGAATCAATCCACGAAACCACGTGACCTAGAATTATAATCATTAAAGGGCAGGGGTAAGAACTGTGTCACCTTTATTTGAGCGCAGCCCTTACCCGTGTTGTCGCGACGTCTGGGAAATATATTTAATTCGTAATCTTGCATGCCAGCACTATAAAAATGTTATTATAATAATTTAGCGAGTAAAAAAATTCAACTCTCTTAATACGAGAATTTCAATGCAGTAAATCGGAACAGAACATGCGATCTTCAAATTAGGGAACGAGCACTTCATATTGATTTCAAACATAAATAAAAAATATCATAATTTGCTCTTTCTCGGGCTCGGCTTTCCGCCCCTGCATGTTGGAACATAACAATGAAGGGTTGAATCATTTTTAAATCTCTCTATTACAATAAAATATTAATAAGTATTTTTTATTATTCCATTTATTTTTATTTGGTTTCTGGAAAAATAATTTCGTTTTTTGTTTTCTGAATTCAAACCATTTTTTTCTATTTTCATTATATTCAACGTGTTCGTAAAAGCCTCAACAACTGTAGAGCATGCATACGAAGATGTATAAACGTGGTGTGCCAAGATAGAATACTATGGCGTTTTATCCCCTCTACCTGTCCCTGCGGGAAATGGCGTGATGGTTAGTTAGTTCTTCTTCTTCTCAAAATAAGGCGATCCGCCCTTAAAGAGCGATTTGTGCCCTTTTGCAAGTTATAAATGAGGTACTGCTAAGAAAGGGAAATTAATCATATATGAATGTCATTTACTGACAAGAATTTTGATATTATCGCTATCAAATTAGACGAGTTTATAGCAAGAAGATAACAAATATTAGTTGGGAGTTGGGGTTAGTTAGTTGTTCATCTCAATTATAATAATTTCGTTGTCCATCCGTCCGTCGTAACTTCATGTTACATCCGTAACTTCTTTATATATGTTTTCTTCTTTTAATTAATTATTTATTCTTTAGAAATCGACATGTAAAAGCACGGTCATTTTTCACGGGCTACAACTAGTGTATATATAATTTTAGAGTGAATTTAACATCGACTTCAGTTTCAATTAAAATTAATATGACTAGGGTAGATTTGTTCACCCTTTATCATTATATAATTAAATACATTAAATGTATTATGGTGGAATCAATCTGGGTTTTTTCTGTTAATTAATAATTACCTACTAAAGCTTCAACTTAATTAAATACATTTTAGTATTTTTGCAATGTATGCATGAAAAAACTGTCAAAAACAATACTTGAACGTCGATTTAAGTAGGTTCTTTACGCTTTTTGGTAGACAACATCATTTTTGTGTCCAATCAAGAAATAAAATATGTACATTTTGAATAATTTCAAAGCCTGAATCCATCACATCTCTCCCAACAGACGTTTTCCGATTTTTCCTCCAAAACTCATCGCACGAGTGATCATTTTCCCATGCTGACATACGCTATAACTCTAACGTGAGTTGAATTGTACCCTATTAGGTATTCTCCTTCAAAATTATATTCCCGAGTATAAAATATTGTTTTTTTTCTCCACAGGTGGCAGGATGGTAATCTTTAACAGTGTTAGGCACGCATACAATCGCTCTGCCTGGGGTTAACCAACACGATGGAGAGTCATTACATTTCCTATAAGAGGAGCTGTATTGTTTCAGGCTGTTGGAAAAAGGTAAGCGCTTGTCGGGCGAGTACTCCGGTAGGTGGGAATTCCTGGAGGGTTGTTGTGCGAAGTGAAACGGCACGCGCGGGGGTTGGAAACAACCTGCATAAAACGCTGTTTGTTTTCGAATAAACGGCTCGGTAGCTTGCATTCCTGGCGACTCTATATGCAAGTCGACGCAACTGAACGGTGAAAATGCTGCAAAATGTATGTATGAAATAAGGAAATCGAAAGATGTATTTTTTTTTAGAAAATTCATTAAAAAAATGTATAAATAAAAATACTATTTTTTTCCACTATTTTTATTTGACACGTGTGCCTATATCATTTTATATTTCAGAAATATTCGTTTCCTTCGTCAGGTGAGCGTGACACCTGAAGGAGTTAACGAATGTTTCTGAAACATGTAGTGATATACCTACACGTCAAATAAATAAATAATTTATTTGTTTATTATACGCAAAGCACGATAACTTGTTTTAAGATACGTTACTATACAGGGTTATTTGGAAAACATGAATAACCTTGCAGGACTATATTTCTGAGTAGATTATAAGTCGAAAATGTTCAAGCAACCATAATCTAATTTCAATAGTTATGGAGATATGCGACATCAAATTTGCTCTTTTTTCGGACTATCATTACAGTAACTTATAAAAAATTCATTCACTTCAATGCAAGTCGAATTTCTGTACGACTTTTATCATTTTATTTAACTTCTATTGAAACAAATGAATTTTTAGTAATCGATATGTAATGATAGTTCAATGTTTTGTAAAAAAATAAGTCAGAATTATTGAAAAAAATGCAAACTTTGATAAGCATAACTCCATAACAATTAACATTAGGTAATGTATGCTTGAATATAATTGAGGCAGGAATATGGTAATGTGAGTTTATTAATGTTTTCCAAATAAACGTGGATATTATTCAATTTCCGAGTATAGTAATAAAAAAACGATATTACAAGTATACGATATCCGGGTTGTAGGTCCCGGATATCGTATACTTATTGATGATTGAGCAATTATGGATGCAAATATTAATGAGAAAAATATGTACAAGTAAGGTAACGGAACACTGAAGGAAAGAATATTAAATTGCAGGGAGGAAGATGCTGACCTACCTTAACACAGCAAACTCCTTTTAAATCGCCGGCAAAATTTCAACGACGGGATGCTCCAAAGCGGTTGATAGCACACTTAGGTACACAAAAATCCAAAATGTAGATAATGATAATAAAATAATTATGTCCACAATTAATCTCACAGAATAGTGTCAAGTCAAGCAAGGCTAGTCAGACGCAGTCTGATCATCAATCAATATATCAACATATATATATATATATATATATATATAAAGATATATATAAAAAGAAACCCTATGTGTTTCCCTACGAGTTTGGTGGGGGTAGCTATGCGTGGGTGGGAGTGGGTGACGAAAATGTGCTTTCTAGCACCTTGTTTTGTTATGGGATGGCCGCAAATGCTTCAGATTGTTTCAAAACAGGCGCGCAAACTGTGTCGGTGAGTCTAGAAGGTTCCAAAAAAACCTGCTCTAGAAAGTTATGGAAGGAGAAGGTTCTGGAAAAATCCCGAAAGTTCTATAATGTTCTAAACTGAGTGGCGAAATGTGTCTAGAAGGTTCCTGAACATTCGATGAATTTATAGAAAGTTCGCGAAAGTTCTATGATGATCCAAACAGTACTAAAAATCTACGTGTGTGAAGCCGCGCGGGCACAGCTAGTTCTATACTAAAATTCTGTGTTTGCTTGTAGATATTACATTTATCACGTTGCAAATCTAATACGAGAAGGTAGTTCGCGGAACACTCACGTCGCGTCGTATCAAAAACTCGACTAAATAATTTGAATAGGAAGGGTAAGGAGCGCGAAACAGCAGGGCGGACGTGCAATAATCCGCGCGCAAAAAGCGTCTCTGTGATTACCGAAGTATAAAGAATTTTCATAAATATAATAAACTAGCTGTAACGCGTCAAAAATGACGGTACTCTTACATGCCGGTTCCAAAAGAATAAGTATTTGTAGCCGACACCCATGAAATAGTAATAACGACTTTTATCAAAATATTTGAACACTTATTTTAAATTAAATAAAACACGACTAAATATTTCTTTTATTTATTCAATGTGAATAAATACCTCTACAAGTTTCGGGAATGAAGTTTCCTTCCTCGGGAGGATATAAAGAAGACTAAATTAAATGATCATTATATAGATAACTAGTGGGGTGGAGAGCAGGCGGAGTAAATATAAGGGGAGGGGGATGTATTTGTTAGTGAATAATTAAGTGATTGTCAACGTTGTTTTTTTATTATTTATTATTGGAAAAATGTTAAGAATGGGGTTGTTTGGGAATTGAATTGGACTGTTTGTTATATAGTTATTAAGGTTAATATTTTTCTTATTTGTAAAATTTCGAAACTATCTTATTACCTAATATTTTTGTTATTTTGTAAAATTTTAAGACCTTAATTGATGTCGAAAGTGTGGTCATGTTCCAGCAAATGGTTTGCAAATTCCGAGTAACCAATGCTATTAAGATATCTTAAATGTTCTTTAATTCTTTTACATTTTTATTTGTAGATTCCCGATTTTTTACTAGAACTATCCTTATCCTTGTTGTTTAAAATATTTCCTTTACCGGCATTTAATGGCACCTACTATTTTAAGAGCGTGCTTTCCTTCTGATCTTTCTTTCCTTCTAGAACCTGTCTTTCCCATCATAACTTATCCATTTTACATTCCGTGTTCAAACAATAACATTAAAAAATAAGATTGTTAAAACCTGTCATTGATTGCCAAGAGAATGTATTTGAAAGTTAATTTATGAGCTCTATGTATATTTATGTTTTTCGTCTTTGCTTAGTTTTATAGGTCTCCTCGTTTAAAACTCCTCGCCCAGGGTTCAAGCCCCATCTCTGGCCGTTTAAATTCGTTTTTTAACACGGAGTTACGGGGATAGACAGACAGAAGGATGGACGGACGGACAAACGACGAAATTATTATAATTGTGATATCCAAATTTTATCAGGACGTTCTGCAATTCGTCTGAATTGGAGGAAAGATTGCAAATCCGAAAAATATAAAAACAAGCGTCACCTCAATAGCGGATAATAGTCGCGAGTGAAGATTTTATAGTTTCTCCATTCGGTTGCCGGTTGATGTGTCGGGGCGGTGATGTGTTTAATGCGGTCTTTTATTAGGTACTGATACTAACATAAAATGTGTTTAAACTCTGAAACCGTGCAAGGCGTGGGGTTATCGTTTAGTATTTAAAAAAGTGGAACATGCGGCTATATTGGAATATCAGGTTGGTAGACAGGATAGAACACCATATTTTTTATGATTTTTAAATCGTCTGCATTCTTGCCAGGTCCACGTTTACAGTAGAGGCTTTTAAAAGAATCATGTTCTAGTATAAGAAGGAGCATTGGCTCCGAAACATGTTGGTATTTCCAAAGAATTTGAAGACCAGTTTAATAAGACATAATAATTTCGTTGTCTGTCCGTCTGTCCACTTCGTGCATCGTCGTAATTTCGTTCGAATTTACTAATAAAAAAAATCAAATTAAACGGCTGGAGATGGGCCAGAACCGGCCGCTTCACGTATGTTGCTATGGCTGCTTCTCCGCGGTTCGCCAAAAATATGCAATAAATATATACTAGGGCTTAGCAAATACGCGAACCAATGATTCGTCATTTTTGACGGGTTACAGCTAGTGATTTTATGTTTATACCTTTACATGAAAGAATAATAATTGTTAAAGAGATTATATATTTTTTTTAATTTTTACTGCATTAAAAATTGTACTAAACATAAGTTGGGTTATATTGTCAGATTATAATTTAGAGGGGTTTCCATCATCGGGGATAATTAATAACTTATCTTAATAAAAACATTGTATTTTTAGTCCTTGAGATTTCCAAAGTGAGATCGCTTAACTCAAAGACATAAATACGAGAAGATAGGAATATCGCCGTTGCCTAAAAATAATAACTTAATTTATATTAACCCTTCTTTTGTTATTAAAAAATTAAAACTTCAATCTTTAGTACCTTATAAAGAATTAATTAGAAACCGCATAAATCCAAAAAATAATATCACATTCCCAAACATTTCACCTCTACTGTCTATATTTCCATTACCGTCAGAAAAAACTTCATCCATAGGCGAATTGGTGAAAAAACACTGTATTTAGATTATTTATTAATTGATTTAAATATACTCGACGATGAGAAGGACATCCTCTAGAAACTATAGTGGTGAGAAAATAACCCAACATATGTGTAGTGCATAGATTAGTAATAATATTTAAATATTTTTGAACTGTCAGACATGATCCGGTGATGTCACATTGGTAATTCGAGACAATTTCATACCCACTCTTATAATTCTGAAGAAAAGTAAAAATGTTTGCTTCAAGTATGAAAATTAAACGATACTGAGAACATAAAATCGAAGTGACCACGTTTGGCAGACTCGATGGAACGGAACTAGCGCACGTTAGGGGCAGTATTAGGGTTAATATCTCTATACCGAGCGCTACGGGGTATAAACAATTTGATGGGGGTGCACTTATTGAAACGGGGAAATCCCCATTTAGAAAAACTTTCTCAGACGTGCAGGATTTTTTAAACGTTAAAAACTACTGTAATTGAATACAAAAAACTTATAATGTACTAAATAAATTATTAAACTTATAATATAAATAAATTATTAACGGAATTCGTACATCGCTACCACAAATCACCTAAATAAATAAATATACAGGGTTGTTTGAAATTTTTATTTCAACATTTCAATTGGAATTTAGCAAGGTTTTATCATTTTATTTAAGTTGAATTGAGACGAATGAATTTTATGTAATTGATGTAAGTTACTGTAATGATAGTTCAACGTTTTATAAAACATAGTTCAGAAATAGTGAAAAAAAATGCAAATTTTGATATTGCGTAACTATATAATTATTGATATTTGGTCATGACTGCTCGAACATTTTCGACTCATAATCAAGGCAGGAATATAGTCCTGCGAGGTTATTAATATTTTACGAATAACCCTGTATACGTTAAAAAGGAATATTGCTAAAAAAACTCAATTTTGAAAAATAAAATACAGAGGTATCATTACCAGTTGCGAAATGTATGTACATACTAAAACTTGAAAAATCAGAAAAAATAATAAATATGTCTCTGGCAGAGGCCAGTGCAATATATGAAATGTTTTTGATTCGAACTAGGTGTGTGAAGAACTTTCAAATTTTTTTAATAATGTGTGGATGTTCTTACGATGGAATTGGTGAACGTTGGATTGTGTAGAGTGATCACCTAAGCCAGCTCACATACGTTGTAAGTCCTGAGCCATCGTAAAAGAGACTTCCATACACTTTTCTCATATATAAATAGCTTCACCTCTGTGAAACTTCTATAATTAATCCTTTAGAAATCATTATAATTGGGATTGTTCAGTGACTTTGGTGATAAATATAAACTTTAATTAATCTCAAGTGTTTCATTTGTCTCCCATAGTCGCGATCCCGTGTCTGTATTTTGATTCGTATTTTCACGATGTTGCAATGATTTGTATTCTATATACAGGGTGTCCCGTATCTCGACGTCAAGCCGAAATCAGGTAATAGAAATAAAAAAAAAAAATTTAAAGAAATAAAAAAAAAAACATTAAATTAAAACTGTATTGATTTTGAATACTTGGTTTGGTCAAAAAGTGACATTTTCTTCCAAGCTGGAGCTGTTGGCTATGAATTTTGGACAAAAGTTTACAGAAGCATTATTCGGGATTACATAATAATAAAAAATAAATAAATAAATAAAGATTTGTAGCAACAGGAGTGAAAAGACCGTCACAGGGTGTAAAATTCTTTGATTTTTTAAATGCTTATAAATTATAAAACACATGACTTAGATTTTTTTAATATTTTTCTGATAACTACTATGACTTGGCCTATCACCCGATTTCTGCTTGGTGTCGAGATACGGGATACCCTGTATATTCTAATGCGTTATCCTGTGTGCCGGTCTTTCGAGCTATCAACTTTATTTAGTTTTGATCGTCCTCGGGTGAGCACGTATTCAGAATTGCTTTTGTTGGGAGGTTCCGATTTTGTGAAAGTCTTTATTTATAGCGTCCTGTCATTTCTAACGGCCCTGCGGTGAGCGCCGTGATATATTTGTTTTCGCTTTCAATTGATTATTCACCGAAATGTATATGTAACGTATTTATAATGTGTAAAAGTATAATATAAAGCTTCGTTGTCTGACCGTTTGCCCATCCGTTACTTCTTACAACGTCCATAATTTTATTTGAATTCACGGCTACGAGAAACAAATTAAAGCCGGGCCAGCAAACCCGAACCGGCCGCTCAACGCGTGTTGCTACCGCAGCCTCTGCTTGGACCTCCAAAAGATACTATAAATATACAATAGTGCCGTGAACCAATATTCCGTCATTTTTAACAGGTTACAGCTAGTTATAAACGTAACATTTGTTTTTGCGAAGTATTTTCAACTCAAATCGTCATTTCCATCGTGAGTTGTGAAGCTTGTAAATATCCATTTAACTCTAAAAAAGAAAGACTAGTTCGATATTTTGGAAAAAAGGTTAAAATTTGACGCAAACAGTAAAAAATTTCAATCTGGTGTGTAATGTATCGATTCTTGCATTGAATAAATAATTTTTGATCCCTTTATTTTGGCTTTTTTCTTCCGTAATCAATTATTTTTAAGCGTTTTTCAGTGCAATTTTTGGAAATATAAAATGAATATGTTGAAACATTGAAAATATATTTAAAAATTTATTGAAACTTTTTTTACACAAAATTAGTGGACACGAATTTAATCGGAGCACCGAATATATAAAAAATATTTCACACAAGTTTGCACTTATTCACGTCACTAGAATCTTCGCAGTAATTTCTATCACCAGGTTGTTCGGCTCAATTTTGCGCGTAAGTAGTCGCACTTATTTCCAAACGCCTATGAAGTACTCCTCTTAATTATTGTCGCTGGTGTTTGGCTGGCTACCCACGCTCATCGCTGGTTTCTGTGGGATCGCTAAAACGTCACAATAAACAACTATGACATTCGCACGATACCGCTGGGTACAATTATAATAATTTATCGCTTCTCGATCGATATCTAGGACACAGTATGAAAGTGGACAAAGAAAACCTAACAGCAGAATTGCCAAGACGAATAAGAATGAGGTGGACTGCTTTTGGCTAACTCAAACATCCTCGTATTTAAAGAAAAGCATTTGAATCGTGCATACTGCCATTGATGACGAATGGAGTGGAGTGGGGTGGCCCTTACAAAGAAAAGTGTAGGAAAGCTCAAATGTATACAACGGTCCGTGGTGAGATCCACGTTTAGCGAAAGCCTAAGAATTAGAAATGATGAAATTAAGCACAAAACTAGAGTAGTGGATATCATGGATCGTAAAGCGAAGCTAAAATGGTAATGGGCAGGACATGTTGTATTGCCTCCTGAAGATTCTGAAATGGAGACCTTGGGAAAATAAATGAGGTGATTAAAGATGGAAGATGGAGATGGACCGACGGTATAGCCGCTGTGGGGGGAAGAAATGGCTACAACTAGCAAATAACAATGAGTATGGAAGGGTATGGCAGAGGCCTATATCCAGCAGTGGAGGGATGAAGGCTGAGGAAGAAGAGGATCGCTTCTCGAATATTCCGCGATAGTTAAGTCAATTCCACATTCAGGTAGAATGTTCGAAAGACTTTGGTTGTGTGTAATTACCATTGTATTTGACACTCGCGACAATATACAATAATCCAAATCTCGGGCAAAGCCAAGTAGTAAAATCAGTCTTTTTATAAAAATAAGTTTTCAGTAGATGATGTAATATATTATGCATTATTGCGGAAACATGTAAATGAGTGTTAGGTGTTTTGAATGTATTTTAATAGAAAATAAGTAAATAGTTTTATTGAAAGTATTTTGTGGACGAAAACAACGATATGTATTTGTTTCCTCGAATGTGAGCAGCAACCTATGGGGCGTGTGTTGGTTCTGCGGCGGGGGTGTATGCGAGCGACCTACCCTGGTGCTGTGGGATTTCCGTAGTCTGGTGATCGGTACTATCAGACGTGACCGTCCGAGGATCTGCCACTTCCACGTCTGTGTCTGGAATTAGACACTGTTTGCCAGGAAGGAGCCGGGGCTCTCAGAGGATTGAGTGCTACTGAGTGCCTGATAAGAACGGGATTAAATGTTGTTCTACACGAAGAGGTGGGTATAACAAAATTATTATTATATAACTGAAGCAATCTTTAAAGTTTTTATAAGTTTTTATATTCTGTCTTGCAGATCTTGATATTTTACATTTAAGTTTTGAGCAGTTTATAAAATCCGTTACGAATTAACTCGCGAGATGACATTTCCACCCACACATGTGAACGTACACATACACACACGAGCACACAAATGAATACACACACGGACACGTAAAAACACACAAATACACACACTCACATAAAAATTCTATTTGACACTTAATTTTTTATGTGTTACATATTTCCTCTTGCTTTCCTGCAATCTGTGACAGTGATTTCATGAAAATGGACGGAAATGCGTAACAGGAAATAAGACGCCAGAGAAGCGCACAATCTCATTTAGCTAATGAACGCGCGCGGAGCGTGCGCGATGGAAAAAATCTTCGTTTATATACAAATCAATGTTCAGCAAATGCCATCACAGCGAAGATATACACTTCCAACAGCCAACGCTTTTGATTCTGTATATATGCTACGCGGCTGGTGTCAACCGTGTGGATGTTGTAACTTTGATGTATTTTGGCTTATATCTTCGAAACTATCCAGTAAATACTTAATTTTTTTACACTAATGTAAACAATAACTACTCTTTATGGTTTACATTCTCAAATTTTATGTTATTTATGTGATTATTTTTAAATATTTTTTAAAGTTTTCATCTTTCACAGTATGTATGGCGACATACTACCGCCATCTATGAAAATAAATGAAAACATATAATTGACCAAACACATTTATAAACAAAATGCTATGTGAATATACGGTACTCACCTAGTGTGTAAAAATTAAATTATAAATAAATGCATATACATTTTCTTTACTTGTATTTACCTACTAATTAATAAGTATATAGGTATTAGCTTTTTTTTTTAAATTTTGATGTTAATTTCTGTTGTTGCTCAATGGATATTTTTAATTGTGAGATGTCAAGTGTTACACATCATATGCGACTACTGTAAGGCTCGCTCATTTTTATATCTACCCTTGTACAATTGTACATTACTCTTGCAAATATGTTTTATCTTTTAATTGGCCCAAGGCTCTGTCTATCAACAATTATTTTTTTAAATGCTATATGTAAATAAACATTTTGAATACTACTGTAAACCTATAAATGAAAAATAAAACTAAAATAAATAAAATAACATGAAAAATACCAAATTAAATAATCAGCGTAAAAAATAATTAACTAACATCATACCGTCTTTCCGCAGAGGTGGGCAGAAAATATAGAACACCACACTTTTCTACCCTGGTACTTCAATTTAGCTTCAACTATATTCGTACATCTTCCCATGCTATTCTATGATATTCGGTTTATTTGATCAATCAAGGTCTTTCGCCGACACCCTCTGATCTTACAATTTCTTTACCACCCGCTTCTCGCTCATACATTTCACATGACTAAACGACGTCAAAGGTCCTTTCTTTATCATATTTACTAGGCTACAGCCAGCTTTACATTCATCATACTTATAATTTGTTTGTTCCTCATTCTCACAAATTTTCTCCACGTAACTGTATTTCCTCTGCATTCAGTCAAATTTCATTATTTTCTTGTCGATTCTAGATACTTCCAAACATTAATTAAGGTTAGCACCAGAACTCTATTATGAATCGCTAGTCTTGCTTCATATAACATATTTGCTTTGGCCATAATGGCATTCAGGGCACCATTTAACTTATTTCCCGCAGTCATTCTTCTCACCATATCCCTCTCAGCATTTTTTTATTTTAATTTTATTTATTTCTTAAGTTAGTTAATATTACAGTTTGTATATTAACTAGTGTTTAACACTTTATATTCTTAAATCTTTTACTAATATACTAACCATAATAGCCTGTATATTTACATTTACATCTAATATAATCTGTGGTACAATCTATAATTAATAATACATCTAATGCTCTACAATTCTATAATATTTTTACAATAATTATAGCAATGGTTTTTAAATTTATTCATCTTATTTATAATCTGCATGTTTTTTGCCATCCTTACTAAACATACTTCTCAAATACACAAACTCATTCACTTACTAACATTCATCAGAAGTTCATGAATATTTTTATTTTTTATAAAACAAGAAAAATCTTAATCTTATGAGGAAAATAAATGGGATTCTTGCCAACGTAGCGACCGACTGCTACACGTGTGATTAGGTGATGAGCTATTTTGTGGCAGACGTATTTCCAATTGTTTAGGGACTGGGTAGAAATAATATTTTTAGAATATTGTCACAAAATATATCATTTCTTTTATTAATTAGTCATACGTATTATTTAATATAATTGGACGACTATTTCCGTAAACGACTATTTCCGTAAATTAATTCTGTTGATAGAAAATTTCCAAAATAAAGAACTAAATATTGTATTGCGTTCTAAAAATGTCAGTTAGATAAAATAAAGATAATATGATATAGGTGTATAAAAAATTCTTTTTTTTTTTTTAAATATAGATGCGTACATGAAATACATTGACGGGACTAACTCTCTTAGAAAGTTGCTTGGACTTCTCACTAGTAATTGAGTAGGCGAGTATCATAACCATTACACCAACAAGCTACTCAATATAATACTGTCACGTGTCGTGGCTTTGGGAGACAAACACTGGAAAACAAACAAAAATGAAAACATTTTAAATTAATTAGCGATGTATTAAAAAGTGATTAATCAATTATAAAATAATCGGACAAAGTAACTTAACACGAATTTAACTTATCGCTATTCTTTAAATTATCATATTTCGCTATACATCTCTCATATATGAACACTTTATTATCGCTGGGAATACTTTATATATAGATCGTAGGACGTTCAATTCTTGCGCGTAGTATTTATTTATTTCGCCACTTTTGGTAAGTACTCGCCCGATTATTTCGCTGGTACCTATCGCTCCGAAATTCACGACTGAGCACACCTGGCAGTCGACTCATGACTCACGGCGTGGTGCTTTTTTATCTACTCGTTTCGAACCGCCTAGATTATTCTATTCCTTTCTAGTATTTACGAGAAGGTTTACGTGGCTTCTTGGTTATTCCAGGCATTTTCTGAATGTTGTAGATAAATCTACATTGGCCGTTTTCGATCCTTCGATAGTGTTGTGAAATATTAAAGGAGATTCGGACAGTGCGCTTTTCGTTCTGTTTGCCATTTCGTTAAAATACAATGGTACAATTAAACAAATAACTTTAGATGATTTGAATTTATCGAATATTTTTATATATATAAATGGATATTTTTCAATTGTATGAGGAGGTAGCAAGTAACGAGCAGATAATTTCAAGAAAAAACTAGTACATTTCATTGAGTACATAATCTCAGATAAAAATTAGTTGAAAATATAAACTCTGGCAGATCATTGAGTACATAATTCGCTAATAACCGCACTATTATTTTGCTTACCGCAGAGTGGATTTGTAGGTTCCAGTATACCTACTTGTTCTGTTAAATTATAATCTTGATTCATTAGCAAAAATAATCAAAATTTAATTTTAAAAAAATCCAGTATTGATTGTTTTATTATTATTATTGGGTTCTAAACATGGAAATATTTAAAAAACATATTTTATGCAAAGTGTTGCGTATAATTTCAATTAAAAAAAATAGAACACTCTATATACAATCAATTGTGGTTTTATACAAAGTGTATAAAAATTGTATGAAACCAATATAAAAACAATAAATAGTCATCGAATTAATTTATTCAGCAACATTTGGTTTTACACGAAGTGTTTTCTTTTTATTAATATAAATAATGTTATTTCTTAAAAAGAAAAATTTACATGATGATATAATTAATGAACAAATTAATATCTGCTTTTCTCCCTTATTAAATATATTTAACTTTACATAATATAAGATGTTTTAGGTATAAATAAAAAATATATTATACTACTTTGTCTTTTTAGCAATCACTTATATTTGTTTCTATGTTGTTTGTTTGTCAACTGCATTCTTTGTCTTATCTTTTATAAGTATATATATATATATATATATATATATATATACATATTGATTGTATTATTTTATTCGTATAATTTCCCATAATTTCACCGATAATTTTTGTATATAAACTCACTAAAAAAAAGGTTCTACGTTTATCTAATGACATTATCTATCGAAACGATCGTTCTTTTTTGGGTAAAAAATATTGAACTCTAAAAAGCGTGTTTTTTAATTTTTTTAAACTATATTGGGAATATTTTTTTGTGTACGTTGTTGAAGCAGAATGGGAGGAGTTACGAATTGAATAAAAATTAAGCAATTGATAAAACCTTTACAGGCGGAGATGCTCGCAACCGCAGCAGAAGAATGGATCCATTCTGAAGTGTTATATCCGCCGGCGCATTGGCGCATTTGCATATAAAGTAATGCTATATTTTCGGCTGACGATTTCGCTACCATTGTAAAAATTGCCAGTTGTGATCCTCAGATCCCCGCTCCCCTCGAACTTATTCCGAGTGAAGCACCCCCCAAACGTAACGAATTAAATTGCGGGAAGGAAGCCTTCGTTTGACCTAAAATATTTTTTAAATTCATTAGCCTCGTGATCTTGCAAACGATATGGCAGTTTAGTTTCTTGAACAACCGGAATAACTTGCAACTTTAAATAGATGGTATTATTGAGTTTTGTTTTTATGGCTAAAATTCGCATTCTAATGATAAAGATAATATAACGGAGTTACTTATAAATTAAAGAAAAATTACATCATTAGAATATGTACACATTTATGAAACGCCGAAGAAAAAATTATAACAAGACACAAGATTTTGTTATAATGTTAATTAAACTGAGAAAAGTGTTGGCGTCTTGTAATTTTACGTGGGAAGTGTTGTTTCCTTATTTTCCGGATGTCAGAAATAACAGAAAAATAAAATTTAAATCGTTAGAAAATATCCTTGAATGTAATAGGATAGAAGTAAATATGTTTCAAAGAAAAATGTCCCACACGAAGGTTTTGCAAAAGAATAAATGATTTCGAACAAAAATTGTATAATAAAATTTAAAAAATCGACACTAGATTAACTAATATTGTATGGCATGTGTATGAGATTCAGAATGCTCGAGTTACTAGTGAGCTATTGAATTTTACATATTTACTCACTAAAATTACAATAACTAAGATTACGTTATCAGCGTATAATATTTGAAAAGCATCAATGAACATATATAAATACTTGTAAAACAACAAATAATATTGTCACGGGATCGTAGTTGTCTGAGGCAAATGAAACACAAAAACTTTTTAAACTTTTATTTACCACACAAACCACAGGACACGAATTTAATCGGAGCACTCTTCTTTGGTTCACAATATGCAAACAGTGTAGAATACTTAATTTTTACTTTATTTTCGCTTGCTAGAATCTTTGCCCGTCTGTGGTCGCATTTATTCCCAAACGCCTGTTACGTAATCTCTTAATTTATTGCCGCTAGTCCCACTTTTTTCTCCTTTCATACAAATAATGTTGTTTTTGAATGTTCGAGAATGTTAGATTAGTTTCCCCATTTTTCTAATGATCACGAGAACAGTCCAGTTGATAATCTTATTCATTCAGATACTTACGTTAATAAATGTTTGCTATCATGTTGGCTATTCGGAATTTATTTTCAGATTTCTGGAAGAGAGATTCAGATATATGGCGTAACGATTCTCTAAGGCCAGCGCCACACTGAGAGTATCTTCCGCCGCGTCTTTGCCCTTATCGAACACACTGAGCGTATCATCGGTCGATCCGCTGGCGGAACGTACGTCAACGTTAAATCGGCGACGTCGCGTCTCATGTTTTATAGGCAACGCGCCACATTCGACGGATTGTCCGCGCTGCGTACGCACGTGTGCTTGTTGCAGACTGAATCCGCCGCGGAATATTGTACATGACTGTTAAATTCGGTTGCCGATTTGACACGACGTCAAAGACGCGGCGGAAGATACGCTCAGCGTGGCGCCGGCCTAAGGTTTTTAACGAACATTAAAATATATGAATTGTTCAAATTAGAGCGCGATTTACGGGCCACTTGCACTAACGAGCGTACATTGTAGATTTTTAGACGTACTTGAGTAACTAACGTAATTATTTCTGTAAGTTCAAAAAATTATTCAGTTATGTACATTTTACGGCGTCTGATTATACAAGCACCACCCATGTTGTCGCGCAGGCTTTCCGCGATAATAGTTGAGAATTTCACAAACATGACTCACGTTTAACCCGCATTCTTACGTAACCATTTAAGGGTTGAAATATAGGCACTTTCATGCCTGGCAGCCCTCGATATAGGCCTCCCCATGTAAATCACATGCGTTGTTGAGTTGCAATATAATTTTATTGCGTGTCTTACTCTAATAACACCGAGAAATTTTCGTTTTAGCAATTTCCTACATTTTTATGTTGTAAAATGATTCATATTTAGATTCGTTGTGGCAACACTGTTTGGCGAATCTGACATTTTGTCAATATTTCAATCATATTTTCTCGTCCAATAAATGGAGACCACGCGAATACGGGGAAAATTGGGTTTGCAATTTTTTTTTCGTTTTGTCACGAAGTGTTTTGATAAACCTGAAATACTCTGGCGGGTTCCGATATATTTGAGAGAAATGTTAAGCTGTTTAAAGAATTTTTAGAAAACCGCGTAAATTATTTTTATAACGTAGTTAAAATCGTTGTGTGTTCATGTGCGATGGAGGGAGGACATGCCTACATCATCCAGGCTTCTAAAGGATTTTGAGAACTTCGTATTTCCCGTAAGACGAGGTAAAACTGAAGAAGACGGCTGCTTCCATCCTGAATTCAGAGTCAATAATTAGATGATTTAAGGATTGAGGTACGCCTTAAAATAATCTATACCCCAAATTCAGAGTCAATACTTTTTTTTTTTTTTAAATTGAAATTTCTTTATTGAAAATAAAAATATTACATACATAAATTTTACATCGAATATTACATTTTTTTTAAACATGTTTAACTGTCCCCAGTAAAGTAATACTTGTGTTTGGGGACAGGAGTATGATACATAAGAGCATGATTGAATAAGTATGTCTAAGTTAATAATGGTGAGAAATACAAACATTATAAGATAAATATTAGTGTTTAAAATATGTTTTACTTTACTTTGTAATACACACACAAAATGAGCTATTAAATTACAACTATAGTTTCGAGAGGAGCAGTCCCTCTCATCATCAGGTATAGATAATAATAATGTGTATTACAAAGTAAAGTAAAACATATTTTAAATTATAATGTTGCACCACGAAGTATCTGCCAAATCTTTCAATGATATTAAATATTAGTGACTCAAGTATACTAATTATTTCGGAGTATCGTTATTTTTTATAATTTCAACTTTTTTTTTGTTTTAATTATGTATATTTTATTTGTTTTATGTGTTTCTTGAATTTTGTATAGTGTTCTTCAGTTCTAATATTCATCATGTTTTCATATGTCACTTTATCCATTATATTTATTCACATTCTAATCTATAAGACCCTTACGATGGCGAATAAATTGTGACCCGTCTATGAAAAATAAATAAAAGGAGAATTTCTTACAAGACATTATACTACTACATACAAGGGTTGCGAAAATCTTGTATTTTCTATTTAATTCGTTCATTATATTTTTATGGAACTTTTATTGTATTGTGCAATAATTCTAATTTTTTGTGCTGAGAAGTTTTTAGGCTGATATCATAAAGCCCGTCGCGTTGCCAGCAGAGCTGTACTGTGCGAGGGGATATAACTACCCCTAAAATTCCAAATAACAACACAGCGGTTTGATTGAAATGAACAATGTGCGCAGGCGATGGGTTTGTGTATTTAGGAGTTCTCAAACTTTTGCAACATAATAATCTCGTTATACTCAATATATTCAGAACTTTTCAGTGATGTAACTAACAACGTCTACAACTGAAAAAGACTTTCGAGCCCTAAATAACATCCTCTATACAAATGAATATTAATAATACGGAATATTATACTCAACAAGGGAAAGATTATCTTATTATTATCTTTGTCTGTAATTTGAAAAAATGAATGTCGTAAACGTTAGAAAAACTTCCTATTATGGCGCAATTGAGAAATACCCATATCCCTTGGAAAAAATATACCTAAATTATTTATCTAAAGTATAAACAATTATTTAAACAAGATAAATTAAAGAGGTTTCACAGAAACGAAGAAATAGATATAAGAAACGTGTGTGGAAGTCTTTTTATACGATTGCCTAGGGCTTACAACCTGTGTGAGCTGGCTTAAGTGATCACTCTATACAATGCAACATATATAAAAATAATAGTATTAGAGTAGGTAATAATACCAGGCATTGAAAAATGTATTTTGAAAATTTTCTCCATATTTTGTTATCCTTGAATTATTTTGGTAATCAATTCAGTCCTGAATTCTTCACAGACATAGATTCGGGTAAATATTTTCTTAGATTTTTTAAGTATTCTCAGAGGCATTAGAGATTTTTAATATTTCAAATTTAATAAAGCTTACAAATTAATTAATTGATCGAAAACAATTTAAAACTATCATCAAAACGTACCATAAAACATAACGTAATAACTCGCCGCTTTTTAAGAAAAATATCATTAAATTACAACGTTAAAAAAAATCAACAAGAACAAGAACTAAAAAAAAATATTTCAAAAAGATATTTCAAAACCTAAGATAATGCTTCTTTTATTATTAAAGTTATCTTAAACATACTTTAATTTTTACTCAAATTATAAGTAACGCGTAAACAATTGAGTGCATGTAAAATGAAGTGTATCATAAACTTAGATTTCCTGGCAAATTATTAGGGCAAAAATCTCTTTAGTTTTAATTTTCATGTTTACATGGTAAATTAATTAGGGCGAAAATCTCTTTAGTTTTAATTTTCGTGTTTACATGATCATTAAAAATATAAACTACGTGACCTATAGGCGAGTTTACTGCCCGAGTTCAAATTTATAACTTTTTAAAATTATTCTTTTTAAAATGCATTGATTTGCTTAACAATATTTTTTCTATCATTAACTCTTCTCCTTTCCACTCAATATTATCGTTACAATTATTTTTACACCATAACTCTAGTTCTCGTGTCGTCATGCGAGTGAGTGTCGTCATCATCATCATCTGTCTATCTGTCCGTCCGTCCGTCTGTTTGTCCCCGAAACTTCGTGTAAATGGTCGGAGATGGAGCTTGAACCCAGAGCCACCAAACCCGAACCGGCCAATTAACGCATGTTGCTACCGCGGACTTATCCGTGGACCGACAAAAAATATATACTAGGGCTTAGCAAAGACGCGAATCAATGTTCCGTCATTTTTGACGGGTTACTGCTTTTACTTTACGGGTCCTACTATTTTCAAGCTAAACGCTTGTGCTATGAAAACAGGGCTACCTTGCTGTTGTACTGAAACGGAGATCGCAACACCGACCACCAGATACCTAATGTAACTAAAATTAATTATTTGTATTTCCACCTATTCAACGTCCTTTTCTGCTTCTTTTAGAAGCGATAGGGGCGATAACCCACCCTATCCCGGAAGTGTTATAGAACTGTCTACTTCCTCATCAGTCTCTCTCAGCAAATCATCCCGTTAATTTATTATTAATCAATGTTCACAAGCTGCGTTAGTATTTGAGAAACAAAAGATTACAAGAGAAAAATATAAAATAGAAATTAAAGAAACGTGAGATACTTCGAATTTTCATCCCTTTCTGCAACTATTGGGTTTCAAGTTTATTTACTACGCGTAATAAAGATTATGTACATATCAGCAACAAATAAATGAATAAAAACAATACATTAATTATCTTATAATACGTATATGTGCTAGTTGATAGCCTGGCAGAGAAGCAGTAAAGGCGACCATAGTATCCACAGCCACTCCTAGAAGGGGAGAAAGGACATCAGAAATATGTTTTGGTCCCACTACCATGACCACAGACTGGGAGAAAATTCACTCTGTTCCCAGTCATTCAGAAAATTCCACCTAATCAATGAAAATTCTTTCAAAAAATAATTTCCACTGATTAGGTTAAGTTCTTTTTTCGCTCTCGGAAGTATTAATCAGTCCGCACTCTACCTCCGCGTTTAAAGGTCGTCCTCCTGATGACGTTGAATAAGAATTCAATGAAACATCGAGAATCGTATTTTGGAATAACATACGGTTCGTATAAAATATCCGCAACCAGTTATAGTTAAATATGTCTAACGACCGTAATAACAACCTTAATTCTTTAAAGACTCAAGAAAGTTAATGCCGTAACCATATCCATATACACCTATAAGACTCAATGTCTGTCTGTCTGTCTGTTCTCTATACAAATCCACACCGTTTAACCGATTCGATTCAAATTTTGCATACTTATGCTGTGGGACCCGGCGGGTAACATAGGCGATATATCCCTTCTATTCTCATACCCCTACCCCTCCCCCTGACATTTTTTCGATTCAAATCTATACCGTTCGAATCAAACCTTCGTTTCCCCCACAAATTTATTTTCAACTTAATCCTTAACCCGTGCAACGCCGGGTACGAACAGCTAGTCAATAATATGTCCGTGTTTACATGTCTATGATCACACATAAAATCTGTATGAATATTTTTTAAATATTTATTAGAACGGTTTTCCGGCTTAAGCAATGCATAAACTGTTTTACCTTCAGCATATTTCATCAATATGAATAATTAAGGAACTTTTATGAATCCGCAGTTCTAATACATATTGCCTTATATTTCTCTTTATCTGACTCAGCTTGAAAGTACCTAGTCTAATGTATTTCTCTTTCATTTCTCACCCTCTTCTAAAACGTTTCATATTTTCTTCTTTTCTTTTCATACGTCTAATATATTCTCAACTTTTATATTCATGCGCTAGTCTATATACTGTAATTTTATTCAGGGATAATTCAGTTCAATCCTGGAAGTTATTGTATGAAAATACTTAACTGTTTCAGAGTTTTTTGGTTATTTATAGCGGACCATCACCGCTGTTTGTATCGACATTTATGTTTGACACTTGAATGATAGAGGAATAATAAATGCTCACTTATCTAAAGTAATGTAAGAAGTTAGTTTAAAGCCAAGGTGAGCTTATTAAGCAGATTTTATTTTCATATAAAATTGATAATGAAACATTGATAGATGGGTGACTGTACACAATGGAATTCTGTCACCGATATTGATGTATGGAAGTAAAGCCTGGAGCTAGCAGATGATGTACGAAAATAAACTGAATGCAGTTGAGATGAGATCACCTTTACGTATGTGTGTCGAATCATCTCTGTAAAATATCTATAATATATCTTGAGAAAATAATGGTAAGAATGATATATGACGCAAGTGTTTAGATAGGGAGGGCTACCGCAAAAGATGTGGCACGACCAGATTAAACAGACACTGGAAGATGGTCTTGTTAGGACCATCAAAAATTGCCAAGCATGCAAAGATGTAAGAATGTGGATGAGGTAAGAGTTGTGTGTCATGATAAGAATGCGGCGCTCCGACGTCTCTGCCTACCCTTGCGGAGAAACAGCGTGACTTTAAATAAGTAGTTTGTTAGTGAAACGCTGTGAAAATGTAAAATATCATGCATTGTATTCTGGTTTTGGAGATTAAGGTATATTATAGATGTCTCACAGCATGTATGGAAATCTTTATTGGGTCTCCATAAGGCTTACGACCTGTCTTGTCTGTCTTAAGAGATCACTTTATATAAAGCAACGTTAATCGACTCCACTCAAGACCAACATTTTAAAATTGTGCATATGTTGTTTATATGTAGGTATATCTAAATGTCGGCCAATTGAGGACATGATCGTGGAAGCGAGATTGAGATGGACGGGGCATGTGATACGCATGGGAGATCACAGACTTCCGAAGCGGGTCTAATATGGGGAGATAGTGGGCAGAAAAAAAGCCGGAGGTTAGAAGAAAAGATATAAAGACTGTCTTCGAGAATCGCTGAGCCTATGTGGAGCACCTGAGAACTGGGAGCAGCTGGCACAAGATCGCGTGAGCTGGAGGAGAGTTTGCTCTCGGGCTGATGGTGTTGCGGCGGCCAGGTGATTGAAAAATTAGCAGCGAGCCGCAGCCATGCGTCAACGAGACCGATAACCTGACCACTTCCTATCTGAAGTATGCGGGAGACAGTGCGCCTCTCGAATTGGGCTATTTTTCCACCATAAAACTCAAGAGAAGCGCGGCAACAATCAGCTAAGTTAGAATGGCGAGGGGATCCCCGATCACGAGGACCAGCAACAACAACAATATGTTATTCATCCATCTTACTTTGCATATTTGAAAATTACGCTATTGCCATTTTTGTTTTGAAAATTTGCCATTATTATTAAATAGTAGAAAGTAGATTGAATGCAGTGGAGATGAGATCCCTCAGACGTATGTGTGGCAAATCAAATTATGACAGAGTAAAGAATGCAGATATTAGGAATGAATGCAGAGCTGATCTTAGCATAATTAATAGAATTAAAAAAGGCGGTTACAACTCATATGTGAAAGCTTTCTACGCAAATTGAACATATATACAACTTCCAAAAAATGAATAAGCATGGTATATTCTATCATGGGTGGAAATTGCGAATGTTACATTGTGTAAAGTGACCACTTAAGCCAACCATAAGATAGGTCATAAGTCCTATGCACACCCAAATGACTTCTATACCTACTTTCCTATAAGAAATACAGTTTCGTCTCTGTGAGATATCTATAATATACGTTAATTGATTAATAATGTCTCTGTGACATAAATCCAGCACTGTTCTGAAAGATTTGAACAAACTCAAAATATTCTGGACAATAATCTCTTTGTTAACTGTGGCCCAAAAAACCTCCACGGCAGGTCTGCCAGCCTTGAGTTTTTCAGTCATGAACTTCTTCTACTTTTATGGCTCCAGTTTCCAACAATTTTTCGGAAATGTTCCAACCTGGAACATTTCCCGATGTTCATTATTTTTACTATGGCTATTTCTTTATTTATCATAATATCTTTACTCTTTAATTTATCTTCGAATCCTATTTTCAATAAGCGATAAACAAAATATATATATATATATATTAAAGGAAACATTCTTATTGTGAATTGTGCAATTTCAGAACAAAGTTCTGTGAATTATTAAACAATTTTTCTTAATCAATTAGAAAAGACATACAGAAAAAATCAAATTAACGAAAAAAATATTTTAAATGCCACCGGGACTCGAACCACGGATCTCCAATTCTATTCGGGAATGGCGCGTTATCCAATTTCGCCATGGCACTCTGGTAAGTGCCATGGCGAAATTGGATAACGCGCCATTCCCGGATAGAATTGGAGGTCCGTGGTTCGAATCCCGGTGGCTTTTAAAATATTTTTTTGTTAATTTGATTTTTTCTGTATGTCTTTTCTAATTATTGATTAATAAAAATTGTTTAAAAAAAATATTTTCAACTACATATGTACCTATATCAATATGTTTATTTTACTGAATAATAAATGTAGCCAAATTTCAAATAAAAAAATTGAGTTGCTTGTCTAAAATATTGTAATGTGAATCTGATAAGTAATGTAGAGTATGTGTTATCAAATATGGTAAATGTAATGTACACATTCCCACGCCAGGCTGTATCGCAGGCGGAATGATGTATGGGGGGCGGTGTTCGTGACCGGAACTAGCGTCACTTCCGCTTCCGCTTCCCCTATACTCACCACTCACTTCCGGTAGCCGTTAATTTATAGTTCTTTCGGTTGGTAAGGAGCAATTATCCGAATTTTCGGACGTGTTCGGAACAAGAAAATTCATATTCTTGATACAAGTGATGGCTTTAAAAGCTTTTATGAAAAATATATAGAGTTATATTATAAATTACATTAATCAATATGTGCTTATTAAAGACACTCGCCTAGGAACCAAATAGCCGGGGGTTTGGTTCTCGTAACGTTGACCACAAAATTATCACTATTTTTAATAGTACAAGCATAAAAACATGTTTGTAAAATAGTAAAAATATACGTAATATGTCGTGAAATTAATTTATGATTAATTTGTTCTGTACGAATAGAAAAAACATTACTGAACATAAACGGCATAATTACTCCCTTTCTTTTAACTCGTAGCGTCTGCTTGTCTACTTGTCGTCTTGTCTGCTTATCTGACGAAAAAACTTTGGATCGATTTTTATGTTTTTACCCGTGATCCAATCGAGATAAAACTTTGCAAGCAGACTCGTGGCGACGATCAAAGAGATCTATCAAATTTTCGTTAAAAAAAAAAAAAAATATAGTATAATTTAGGATTTTTAGAAATTTTAATATTTTTTTCGAATTGGGATCATTACCAAAGTTTGATAACTAGCAACGGCGGCCCGATAACGTCGCGGAATATTTTCTAAATTTGAATTACTCCGTCGGTATACAAAATAGGTACTTCACGAATTTCGAAAATCTAAATTGACTGACAAATGCTTTTAGAATTTAATCTTCAAAGCAAGAAGTGTCTTATCAAAGCTCAAAAGATCTGACATTTTAGAAATATATTAAATTACTGTAAGTTCAATGGTATGTTATATGTTTTAATTCGTCTTTAATTGTTGTTATATTTTACAAAGAAAGGGAGTGTAATAAAAACTTGGTTTTTATCGGTTACTTTTTTTTTTACTCCCTTTTTTTAAATCGTAGCGTCTGCGGTTTGTTGTCGACCGGAAAAACTTTGGATCGATTTTTAAGCCTTTTCGCGTGATCCAATCGAGCTGAAACTTTGCGGGCACACTTGTGGCGAAGATAAAAATGATTTAACAAATTTTCGTTTAAATTTTTTAAATAATTATAGTATAATTTTGGATTTTTAGAAATTTTAATAGTTTTTTCATACAACTGAGAAATGACCCCGACCCGTGCAGTAGGCATGAAACCAGATTCAATGATAAAGGGAGTATAATAAAAACATGGTTTTTATGGGTTAGTTTTTTCAGGGTTGTTTTACCGCATATATCAAAGACATCAAGACTGTATAGGTAATATCAGATTTTTGGAATCAATATCAGGAGCGTGATCAGTTTGACTAGTACGTCACAGTCTTCTACGAATTTTGCCTTGTTATACAATTTTTCATTTAACTCGAACATTTAACATTAAGCTCCTCGATTAACAGGGCCATTATTCATATCTGGACTTCCCGAATGTACCAGGTCTTACGTCTAGTACATCTTCCGTTCCTTTAAAACAGTCGTCGCATACATTTTTTTACCAACAGCTTCACCCATAAGTTTCACACGCTCAAAGTATCTTAGCAAGATTGTCTAAATGTTATCAACTGTACAGCAAAAATATGTACTATATAGCTGTAACCCGTCAAAAACGACGTTACTTTTACATGTCGCTTCCTAAGGAATAGGTATTTAGACCAGGTTATCAGAGATGTACGCTGTAGCACCTACCAAGAAATGAAGAGGCTGGCAGGTGACAGAGGAGTGGAAAGATCGAGTGCTTGGTGCAGACTAATTCTAGGTTTGAGTCCCAAAATTTTTTTAGAAAAATTGATAAAAAAAAATTTGAGAAAAATTAATAAAATAAATTTTGAGAAAAAAATTTTCGAAAAAAAAAATTTCTTTAAAGAAGTTACAGACATTACACAAAGTTATGGATGATAGACAGACAGACAACGAAATTATTGTAATTGGGATGGGATGTTCATTTTTCGCTACTCGTATGGAGATAGCAGAAAGCGACTGCATTTCTACTGCAGTCAAACTCGCTCTTTTATTCACTTCCGTAAGTTTATGTTAGGTCTCCTCTCTCTCGTATCTCTTAGTATGATAAATTCCTAATGGTGCAGAGCATCGTTCACTCTATTTCCGCAGTCACTTTTCCGTCGATATCTTGCCCCACCTTATCGCTCATACAGAGCGTATGTTACTTCCCAAATACACAAACTCATTAACTTGTTCCAGAATCTCTTGTAATTTTCAGCTATTTTTAGTTGTGTACAAATAATAAGAATGTTATGATAAACGTGAAAAAACTGCAAATAAAATTTAAGGTAATCTTATAAGAAGCCAAAATCTTACAATGTTTTATCACACTTAAAAGTACGCCAGGTCCTGAAAAACACTTTACTTTCAGTTTCATCAGCTTTCAATCACTCGAGGCGGCGTTTATGAAATGTTAAATTTATTTTATATTACCCAAGAAATTTTCAGCGTAAAGATACTGGAAAGCGAAAAATATATAAAATTATGCATAATGATGTCAGTAAACAATGTACCTGAGTCGGCGTAATATGTACTATTACTTCTAACGAATGTCATACTCAAGTAATTAAAATAAAATGTAATATTTGAAAATTTTAGAAGTAAATAAATTATTTCAGAAGTTAAAACAATTTTCTCTCAGTGATACTTTTATATTCTAAGGTCTTATTATGTTTACAATATACATATTTAATTATGTTTACAATATCGGATCGAGTACAAAAGATTGACTATAATGAAAAAATATAACTTGCTTCAAACTGGCTATAAAATATAAGAGAATAAATATCAAATTAATGTTATTATTTGAGATTATCATTACTTCGCCTGATTTCTGTATTATTTTCTTCTAGCTTTCTTGTACTAAGGTCGAAGGATTGTGATTCTCATGAAGTCAACGAATCAAACGATTTTATGTGGTATTATAGGTAGGTACCTCACGTTCTAATGAGAGTTTTGAATTTATGGATGATTTAAAGTATTTATTAATGAAAACAAAAATATATCGGGAAAATAGTGTGACGTTATTTTTGAGAAAAATAAAAATATAGTAGGTACCCCTTTGGAAAATAAAATTTGATGTCATTGCATTTATAGTTAATTTTGGATAAACCTTACAATTTTAATAATGCATAAAATAATACATGATATACCTTTAAGAAAAATTTATTTATTTTCTGATACTGTAGAAATATGTCGTGATGTCTATAAGTAATATAACGATCATATGCTTATGCGTGTGCTAGATACATATTTACACATAACAAAAATAAATAACCGTGCCATGAAATATGTAAATGCTTTTAGTGTTTAAATTGCAGAAAATTCATTTTTGTTAGGGTTCCAATCTTATTGTTTGTCGAAAGGTCGTATACAATATTTACACGGGGTAATAATATAAACCTTTAAACAGCTTGTCCAGGAGCCTGTTCCCCGTAAGATCGCTAAATACCGCAAGGGTCGCGCACTGAAACAGGACACCATAACGGCGGAGAAAATAAAATAAATTGTAGGGAAAATTCTTTTACGGCGCCTCATAACCCTTCGTGAACTGGACTGTAATATTTCAGGCGTTAACATAGTAATCGTGGAAAAATATAAAGTTTTCTATGTAGTAATAACAAATTTATTTATAAGAGTAACTGCTGCTTCTATTCTGTATTGATTCGTTATTTATGTAGTCTGAAAAAATAATATTAAAAAAGAGTAATTTTCTTTCTGACAATAAAATTAACATGAATTAAATTAAAGATTAAGTACTATAGATTTATTGTAAGTGAGTAAAAAAAAGTAGAGTTAGAAGAATAGGATAAATAAAAAGTCTTAGTGTATTATTATCTCTTATTAACTTCATAGTGGGATGCAGTCCATTTTTTATTTATTTGAAAAACTTACAGTTCAACCAGAAAACAAAAAATCTTTAAAAAATGCACACACGAAAAATTAAAACACGTTTACCTGTTTTCACCGAATTAATGTAAAACTATTTGCAGTTAGGCATTCAAAATAACAAACGAAAAGTAAAAATTTCCGGGGCAAAAGGAAAGGTGATGGTGGAAGAAGATGGGTATGGGAATAAAATCCTTGAATTAAAAAAAAAGAACAAAAACAAGTGGTATAAACTCCATTAAGGTTTACGTACTGAGTGTGGATTTAAATATGTTAATTGAGGAATTGAAGATATCGAAGCCATTAAAGTATAAATTGAAGTAAATGGAAGAAAATAAAGCTGGATAATGAATTTTGTGTGGCTTTAGTATTGAAATCATAACGTATGTGGTGGTCGCGCCTACCACTAAAAAGCGTTTAATCAACTCTAGGAGCAAAATCAGTTTAATTTGATCCTAGAAAATGAAGAGGTCGTACAAAAAAGAACTGGACTTGCAGTGCGAGCCAATGAGAGAATAATTGTATGAATACAGAAGCTACCAGCTAACGTTGAAACACCGAGGCCAGAAAAGTGACAAAAATGTGAAAAAGATGAATAATGATTTACGACGACGTACTTTTTTGATCTTGCAACAAGATCCTTGTCCAGTCACCAAGTAGTCATAAATACGAACGTCACCCGGGGAAATCACTTTCTACCGGGTTTTTTAAAAAAAAACTTACCCATATAACCAAGTTTTTATTATTCTCATTGAAAAAGGTTTCGTGCCTACAGCACGCGTTGGGCTGTTCATTTGTGTTGATTCCAATTCGAAAAAAACATTAAAATTTCGAAAAATCCAAAATTATAATATAATTATTAAATTTTTGTAAACGAAAATTTGATAGATAATTTTTATTCTCGCCACTAGTCTGCCTGCAAAGTTTCAGCTCGATCGGATCACGGTAAAGGGGTTAAAAATCGATCCAAAGTTTTTTCGGCAGATAAGCGACAAGCAGACGCTACGAGTTAAAAGAAAGGGAGTGAAAAGGAAAATAATAAAAATACTTAATAGGTACTCATGTCATTTATTAATGTTTCAATATGTATTTATTTTGTACATAAATCCAGTTTTTGCCGACGTGTCCGATTTAAAAAGTAACATAATTTTCAGTCCGCAACAAAATGTTTTGACTGCCTTTATCACCTCGTAGTTGAAACAATTAATCTCGCTGATATATTCACACCCCAATTAACATAGCCAACCTGTACATTACCGGTAAGCTGTCCACCCAATTCTTTCGGCGAGGGTTAAATGTCTTCGTCCCCCGGGCGCAGGGCGCGGGGCGAAGGGACGTGTGGTAATTCCGCTTTACAGCCTTTCTCGTGCCGGATTTATGGACCACAGCCTTCTGAGAAGGATGAGTTATATCCGGGACTCCGAATAAAATATTCAGGCCGTGTTTTGTCCGTTTTTTCCAACTTGACTAATTATTGAAGGCTCCGAGGACGTCCGGAGAGCGGGGGGATGATAACGTGAGCCTTTATTGTCGGGGTGATCTTTACATTTCTTTATCGTCTTACCCCATCCGCCCCCTCGCCGGCAAGCGACGGCCGGACCTTTAATGTGGAATGATTTGATCTTTATGAGGATTTAATTTCTATAGAAAAAAAAACATTGAGTTGGTAACAATGGACTAGCGCTATTCTGAAAAGAGGATTTGTGATAAGGATACCTAATATCGGATTATGTATTTTTCTGAGAAAAAGTTCAATGAAAAATATGTAAGGCGAAAAATTCGTGAACGTTTAATTATCATAGAATACACATTTTATTGCGAGTTTCGGTAAGAAAAAGTACCGTAACCTAACCTAACCTAAACCTAAAGTAACCTAACCTAATCTAACCTAACCTAACCTAACTTAACCTAACCTAACCCGGCGCAGCGTTTTATTTATATGATACATAGATTTTACAGTCATTTTTAATAAGGTTTGTAATCTAACATTTTGCTGGAATTAACCCCGGCGAGACAAGGAATGGAAAATATACATTGTTGGTGTAATCGTTATGATTCTCGCATAACGACCCAGTGGTCGGTGGCTCGAGCCCCATTTTAGATAACCAGCAAGTTAGTTTTATTTTTATGCACAAGCGTTTAGCTTAATTTTAAATTAGTAAAATTACTGTTGCACTACGTATATCGTGTTCGCAACTCTATTTCAACTTAGAAATCAAACTTCGTGTAGGTTATTTAAAATGTCAAAATCAAACATATTTTAAATTATAATGCTACACCACGAAGTAACTGCCAAATCTTTCAATGATTTTCGTATAGGTATATTACAAATATCATAAAATCGATAGTACCTAGTTCTTGAATGAAAAAAAATTGATAGGCGTCAACTAGATAAAATTTTAAAATAGAATATAATATTGCCCTACTTTTTGCCTCAGGCAGATTATTTAATTAAAATCTATAAAAATTGACTTGATATTTTGTATTGATTTATTTTTGGGTTATTTTGATTATTTTACCAAGTTTCAGATTGGAAGAAAATTTAACACTCAGAAAACGTAGAACTTAAAATCAATGTCTTGAAAGGCTTTATTTCTTTAATAACTACCTTGAAATGTGGGTCACATGGGAAAAACTTTACCCATGATACACATTTTGATTTTTAAATAACTGTTTAACCTAGTTTATTGCTTCCGGGATTACGGATTACGATTACTTATTTATTTTATTTTATTCGGTCATCCAACATGGAGACATAATTGCATGGTAAGACAAAATACAGAAATATAGTTAAATTTATTTTTTATTTATTATTTTAATTTATTTCTATTTCTACTTAGGTTGAATATACAAATTTTGATTGGACTGTGCCTGTCTCACTAGAAATATCTGTGTTGACACAGGCATAGTTTACAATGGTACGTAGATACAAAACATGAAGATATATAGTAAAAATAATTAGTTATTTGATGAAGTATTGCATATTAAAGTATCAACTGACATAATAAAAAATATATCATGTATGAGGTTATAGTGTGTGTTAGTGTTTTTGTGTAAGTGTGCTTATTTTATCTCTCCCCTTAATTTGGATCCACTGTAATAATTTGATAATGACAGATAAAACAATTTAACAGTTTTATTTAACCGATTGTTCCTAATTTAACTTTAACATAAACATAAAAGGGTTCGTAATGTATATACCTAATGTACTTATCAATCAAAATTACTCGTATATACTTATCTGGTAATATCGAGAGCAAAATTTACGTAAGTAGTTGCACAAATATTCTGACAGTATAGAGTTTTCGAATATACCTATAAACGGTATAATACACAAAGTAATATTGCAAACAAAGTTGCCATGGCGGTAAACGAACAATATTCCTCAGAGTATAGTGACGTCAATTCCGCTTTTATCTCATATCTGGCATACCACAGATAATGATCGTAATAACCGACATTCTGAATTCAAAATATGGGCGCCATAACACGTGTTCATGTTCACATCCTGAAATAAAAAGTTCTGGTATCATTTGTTAACATCCTGTGCCAGATGATCTGGAGGGGAAAGTCACTAAATATGCTGTTTGTCCGCGGTACAACAGCGACTGGAATTTTTAACCAGGTTCGTTTTACCTCATCTTCCCACATCTCCAACCCTCGCTCTCCCATGTGACGTCATAAATATATTATCGTGCAGATAAAATGGATTCAAATCTTTTAATGATATCGCGAAATGCCCCCGCGACATCACAGAGTGGTGCTTACAAAATTATAGGTGTACCCATAAGTAATCAATTATTTTTGGTGTGGAATGTTTGCTTCAGACAAGCTCAGTAAAGTGAACGTGTAAATACGTGTTTTCTACTTAATTTTATAATCCGTGGTCTTGTGACTTGTGACAATTAAATTTTTTTTTTATTACTCTGTTGTAAAATGGCGGACAATTAACTTACTTAGAAAATTTACGTCATTGCGTGCTGTTTTATTTTCGATCGGGTGTTAGTGCAACGGTTGCAATAAAGAAAATTTGTGAACAAATAATGAAATAAAACGATGAACTTTGTTTTTTCCACTTATATAAAGTTCATTGTTTTATTTCATTATTTGTTCATAATGGTTTACACAAAGTTAACGCCGAAACATTCAATTACAAGAAAATTTGTGATGTGTTTGTAGACGTATTGAAAGTAAATAAGTGCCAACGTTGGTTTATAAAATTTTCCGATGGTGATTTTGACTTGTCTGATAGCGATCGAAGTGGGCGCCCGGTAGGGTTTGTAAATGACGCTTTAAAAACACTTAGAAGCATATTTTTCTTAAACGTCTACCAACAAGATGGCAAAAGGTCCTAGATAACGATGGATATTAAATCGATTAAAAATAAAATTAATTGTAGTTATATTATTTTTTTGTTGCCACTTAAATAATTGATTATTTATGTGTACACCTAATATAATAAATATTAACGCTGAAAAGTATCATGAAATTCGTGATTAATTTCTCAATAATAATTATTTTATTTTGTCATCATACTTTGTACACACATGATAAAATACCACACTCTCCTGCCCGGGTCTATTTTGATTTTACTGGGACTAATCATACTTGGATTTTTGTGGACATCCTCTGTTCCTAAAAATGGCGACAAATTTTCACTATTGATCCTTAATAGGATTCAAACCATCGATCGCAGCTTTCAGAAAGGTTAAATACATACGGCAGAATACCCCAAAAAACTTTTAGCAGAAGTTCCTCTGTTTTAGTTGTATAGTTTTTTCGAGTCACATTGGTTTTAAGCATATTCTCAGCATCACACATCTAATTTGTTTATTCTTCTCAGTGTCATATATTATTATAAGTTATAAGATTTTTATCGATTGTTACGCGGTATGATCGATAATACTGAAATTATGCAGAGCAGGTTTGTATATTTATGATAATTGCCTTAGACATCGTCAGCATAGATTGTTTCACATTCCAATATACAGGACTAATCTGCCGATGGTTATGCCTGTTGGAAGAGCTACCGCTATGCTGAACAATATCGCTTTGGACATTGATCTGTTCCATATCTCTGAGAGAGTTTTCCGAAGCATGATTCTCCTACACATTTGACATGAATATGTATTTTAATTAAAACATTTTATAAACTCTTCATTTATAACATTTACGACTTGAATGTACTTTTGTTATGTAATGGTCATATAGAAAAATTAAATTGAATTGAAATGTATAAATTTTCACTAAGTCAACTTTTATGTTCTTTCTCAGTTAGTTACAGACTTCATTTCCATACATGCGTGTTGGTAACATATTATATCTTAATCGTTAACCGCTAATCTTATTTCAGGTGATAAATTCCTATAGCGGTGAATGCGTTAGAAGCACCATTCATTTTGCTCTCGTAATCACTTTTAATTAATTAATCTACCTACTCTCAGTGAGCAGATCTTTGCTTAGAAATGTTACGTAATTACAAAGCGAATAAAGGCGTAACATACATTCGACGAATCTACTTGTTCCCCAAGGAGACGATCCTAAGGCGAAATAAATATCAACTTTAGAACCGGAGAGTGTTTTTGGTTAAATTTGACGGGAAATTTATTTACAGTAGTAAAAATGGGGAGAAATATTACATGAATTTTTTATACACTCTTGTCACTTTATTGTATACGAGTGAAGGTATGTGTCATGTGATGGTTTAACAGTATACTCTTAGCATACGCTTAGCATAGCATAGCATAGCGTAGTATACACAGAATACAGACAATATATATATATATATATATATATATATAGTATAGTAAATATATATATATGTCAGGGTGTTATACACTGCGGTTAGATCCGAATGAAACGCTTGAAAACAATCAAACCTTCATTAGTAAACAAAGTCACTGGACACCAACGTCAGCTAGATCACTATTCTGTAAGTCGCAATAATTTTGGGTTATTTACAAAGTTGCGCTCTTCTCTGGTAGAGGTTTGCAGGCCGTTGACTTTGCTTCACTTTGTTATCGATCACACGCAATCACAGTTCACTGTATTTTTGCCAGTTTCTACAATTTTCTTTAGCTTTCAAAAACACGATTGACTGGAGAGAGATGTAGTTGTCGTTTATATAATTTAGGTGACTTTTTTTAGAACTTTTTCTAGTGCTTTACTGGCTCGATTACGTGAAGTTCCTCTCGATTTAATAATCTTGCGTTAATAGTTTTTAATTAAATGGGTCAGATTATCAACAGGTCATTAATGACCCTTATAGACAGTTCAACGAAGACACGTTAAAGTAAAACGTGGCGATGTCTTCTTCTTTTTTAGCGGCTTCATGGGACTCGGAAGTCCATGATCGTGTTCACAAAAAAGCGCCATCCATACCTTGACATAGCTTAGTGCTTCTTCCTGCGGTCTTCCATCTACGTCTTTCGCTCCATCTCGATCCTGTTGGTTTGTGTATAAGGATTTTGTTCGTGCTGCGAGAATCATCTGCTCTTGTCACATGTCCTTCCCATAGCGACCATGCTTTCACTTTCCTCAAAATATCTGGGTTGCTATCCCGTTTCAGAAATTTCGGTTAATTAAACTCCTCCATTTTTCAGTTAGGTAGGATTAAGTCACGAAAATCTTTTGAAACAGTTACAGGAAGACTGAATTGTTTAATATTATGATCATCCGTCTTCTCAAAAACTATCAGCATTTCATTTTATGGTAAGTAGATTGATTAATATCCATTATCTGTGGATAATTCTAACTAATTAAACATTATTAAACGGAAGGCGTTTAATAGAAGTTTTATAAACAAATATTATACAGTATGTTAAATAAAATGTATATAAATAATTTTTTTTAATCTTTTGTTTACCTTCAAATATTTGATGCTGAAAAGCATTGGAGAAATTTTTTATTTATAAATAATCAAATCTCAAATTCAATAGTTAAAAAAATCCCAAATGTCATTCAATAAGATAAATTAAAAAATACATATTAAATAATAAGGATAAGGCAGCGAGTTTTTTAAAGAATCGGGTGTTTAAATTGATTTATAATTATTGTGATTTTTTATATAAGAAAAACGTGTAGAAATTTTGATGTTAGAGTTAAGGAATACTTGAGATGTTTAAGACCAAACTGACCTTATTGCAGCCTACTACCGAATTATAATGGTTCAATAGATAATTTTAAACAAAATCAAACAAGTTGGTGAATTTATCATTTGGTCAGAAAGGTCAGAGAAACGTGGCAGAATATCCCAGAAAACTCAAACCAGAAGACAATTATTTTGAATACAGACCATTGTTGCAAGAGATAATAACGAAGTAGGTTGGAACTGGCTTACTTGCATACACGGAAGAAAAAATATAAGGAAAATGATACACAAATAAGCAAAATTATAACAATTTTTTGCTTATACATTTTCGTTGATTTTATAAATAAGATAAAGCCAAACAAATATTGATTTCCATTTTCACACGAAGCAAACACATTGTGGTGAGACATATAACATATAATATAATAACTCTTTGTTTAACACTACTTTATTGAGTTTTAATCAACTAGTTTCACTTGAAGTTAAAACATAATATTCAACTCTGATGGAGGTTCAGCTGTGAGCTGAAACTAGTTGGGTAAAACTCAATAAAGTAAAGTTAAAAAAAGAGTTATTTTATTTAAAGATATTCATTTCCATTCAGGTACTGATGGGCTACATTGTTACCATCCAAAATCAATTATTTTCTTGTTAGAAAATAGGTTTAATATAAAGAACCAATTATGCAAACTAAATAAATATGTATTATAATTATATGTACTTTCTTCGATATTGGTACAGAAATAAAAATAAATATGGTTTCTGAATAGCTCTTTTTTCAAACACAATGCGCTTAGTAGAGAAATCGATCGATGTTGACGTAATATCGTGTGGGAATAATTGAATTTTCAAGATTTCAATATCATTAACCTAATGTTATGTAGAAGAAAGGAAATATACTTTTATACGTACCTAGAATTTTATATTGTCAGAGCAATTCCAATACTCGGTTAAGTTTCCACGCAATATACTATCTTCTATAGTCTTTATGTCCGCTTTGGCCATTGGGTAATTCTCTTTAGGGTAATAAAAATTACTGTCCTGTGGCGCCATCTTTACTTCGTCATCTCAACAGCTTCCCACTCCCCGCGGATCGGCTAGTCTCTTTGTCAAATCAACACGACCCGCGCCAGAGGGTCCCGTTTCCCACGATACTTAAAGATAAGCGGCAAGCTCTTTACCTCCACCCTTTTTCTTTGTATGTCCGAGGTTGGAACAAAGACGTTTGAAATAACACCAGACGGAACGAATAATATTATTAGCGACCCACGCAGGAAGCTAATATCATATTTTATAAGAATTTGGTTATTAAGTTAGTAATTTAAAACATCTTGCGTGTTTACATTGCGAGTTCATCTAATTCTTGGGAATTTTCTGATATTTTCGAATAAAAAAGTAATGACCACTTTCTGTGTCTTGATGGGCATATAACATATATAGGCATTTAAGACTCTAACTGTACTCTGGGTATTCAGTGGTGTAGTAGGTTGGGTGCACATCGAAACATCGCATACTCCTCGAAAGGACCCAGATATTTCATTAAGTATTTTACAATATGGAATAGTTGGATGGGGTAGAGAGATTAATTATTAAAGTAATTTTGAAGACGCCTTCAATATTTCAAACAACAAAATATTTTAAAATGTTCAATGCATTAAATATTAATGAAATCTATTAAAAATGTGCTCTACTTCTAACCCTCAAAGACACTTCAGCAATAATGCATCGCTATGGCGTACCACTATAACTAGGCGTGCGAGGGAGGGCGTCGCTGTCGCGTAACAGGAGTTGTCAGGGTGTAAATTTATTTTACAATACATAATGTACAGAATGTCCGGAGACCGGTGTCGTATTAAATACAGAAATTTGGTTGGGTAGCACTAAAGAAACCATGCAGTAATGGCGGCCTTTCTATCTGCCAAACTGTCAGACGGTAATATCGGTCCATTATTCGCTTTTTCAGCTTCGCAAAACTTTAATACTTCATTGGCAATTATTCTTGCACCATCCCGGACTGTTTAGGATGTTTTGGACATAATAATTCAGTGTATATTGGTAATCAAGATGACACAGCTCGCGCTCAAAGACGAGAATGAACTGAATGACAGGGCGAGGGGTTACCGCCGGGTGCGGCCGGGCGGGTTTTAGTTCAAAATTCGCCGCACGCCAAGTTACGTTGGGCGAGCAATAAGAAGCTGTTTTACTGACAAACCAAGGTCGTCAGGGACGATTGCAGTACCCGGATACATAACTTTTACAGCCCAGAACCACTTCACTTATTAAGGAGTTAATTTGTTAGTGCCCGTGAATTAAAAATTAATATGAATTAATTAACATTTAAATCAAAATTAAAGCACCCACACCACGGTTCCTGCGAGGTACGAGGGTGTATTTTTCGTAATTATTTTAAAGCAAACGATAGATGGAATTTTTGATGTTTAACATCTTTCCTCTCGTTTTCCTGCAATCTGTGGCAGTGATTTCGTGAAAAAGGAGGAAAATGCGAAACAATTTCATTTAACCAATGAGCGCGCGCGGAGCACGCGCTATGGAAAAAAAATCATCGTTTATAAACAAATCAATGTCCAGCAAGTGCCATCACAGCGAAGACGCACACTTCCAGCCAATGCTTCTGATTTTGTATGTATGTTGCAAGGCTGGTGTCAGGAGTGTGGATGTTGTAACATTGTTATATTTTGACGTATATTTTCGAAACTGTCCAATAAATACTTATTTTTTTTACATTAATATAGACAATAACTACCCTTAATGATTTACATTCACAAATTTAATGTAATCTATGTGATTATTTTTAAATATTTATTCAAAGTTTTCATACAATATACCGCCATTTATGAAAATAAATAAAAACATTAATTGACCAAACACAAATTTCTAAACAAAATGCGTATATAGATATACGGTACCTACCTAGTGCGGTAAAATTCAATAATAAATAAATGCACAAACATTTTCATTACTCGTATTTACTAATTAATAAATATATAGGTATTAGATTATTTAAATTTCGTTTAAATGCTTTGATTGCATTCAAACAAATGCTCAATTGATATTTTTAATTGCGAGATGTCAAACGTTACACATCATATGCGATTACTGTAAGGCTCGCTCGTTTCTTTTTATTAATACATTGATTTTTTTTTATTAATACTCATAGTCAATATATACATACATATAAGACTGTATGCAAATTTTTGTACTCGAATCTCAAGTAGCAGATACGCTGCTTCCAAGAGGACACTTCAAGATTGCTGCTCGGCGGTTGACTGTGATTAAGTCATACGGGTCATCAAAAAATAATTTAGAAATATATTTAGAAACTAGGTTTAAGGCATCACAAAGAGGAATGTCGATATCTAAAATAAACAAAATGGTGGACCAGCGAATTATATTTCCAATTTTCATAGAAAATTTGCATCGTTTATAAAAAAAATAAAAAAGAAGGGGGCCCTTTACAAAAAAAACTCCTATGTGTTACGATAGAGACTGGATTTGCGAACAGTTTGAGACCTGGCGTAAGCAAATCAGTTATATAAGTTTTCTTAATATGTCGTCAACCAGGTTGAAAAACGTAGTTTCGAGAAAAACGTATTCAAAATTTTGGTGAAGGATAATTCAACAAACGAACTAAATTTTTTATTTGTCTCTTTTTTTGTTTTTCACCGTAAGTCAGCTATTTCTGGACCATAAAACAGCTCCTCAATATCTAGAGACTCATCGACAAAGGATGGCCAGGTAACAGACCTGTTTGACAGCCGCTCATCTGCCACTCGGCGCGGTTGTGCGCTTCGAACGGTTTCACATAAACCACTGTATCTCCGTCGATTTTACAAGTTTATTTAAAAAAACTAGTGGGAGAATTATTAACAAATGCTTCTTTCAGAAAATGAAAAATATGTAATTTTTTTAAAATGTGGTTTAGGGTCTTAAATACCCCTAATTAAATAAGACATTAAAGTTATATGTAAACATTTGTGAGTGTGTGTATTAATAAGAGTAATGTTGTATAAGGTGATTCAATATGAAGCGTTAGTTTTGTAAGTAACACTGTTCTTCAATATGTAATACAGTATCTCAATGACAATGCCCCCCAATTCAAACACGAGAAATGGTTTCTCATCTAAATTGGGTGTATATTAAAATCCATAAATGTTTTAGAATTTATAATATTTAAAGTGTAATTGAACATACTGTGTACTATTCTTCTTTTATAAATAACACGATTTATTCCTCTTAGTTCTTGAACCGATAAAACTTTTACAATATTAACATATATTCCTGATAAGCGGTGGGTGCCATGTGCTTCACCAACGAGTAGGTACATACGATGTTCCGACCATTAGTGTAAGAGTGGTCTTAGTATGGATAACAAAATTTAACGCTCTGTTTGATTGATTTTAAATTGCATTGTAGCTAGTATTTTGGTTCACTACCTACGGCTTAACACTTAGGTTTAGAATACGGCCGAGCCGTACCTAAACCTTGACCAGTCTGTTTGAATCTAAAAAGGTCCGTTTACCGTATGTTGGCTATATTCATTCTATTTATGCCTCTAAAACTAAGGTTTTCTACCCGATATGTCTTCTTTTTTCCAGGGCCTCTGTTTTCATTATGAGATGTACGATTTGATATTTCTCTGGATGTAAAAACGCAAAAAATATCTATATATTTAAAAAAATATTTATTGTAAATACCTTGTGGTGTCATTTTAATTGAATTTATAATGAAGTTTATTAATATAACTTACTAATTAAATGAATTGAACAAACCAGTTGCGTAAAAATCATTTATTTCAAAGAAATCCTGCATTATTATTTTTGTTTTTAAAAATTCAATTTTTGAAAATGAATTTTGCATGTGGCTTTATAATTTAAAAAGAAAAATAAAACAAAGTATGATAATAAGTTATGGGGACATTAAATATCGTAAAAGAAAACCCGTTGATAAAATAACTCATGTGATTTTAGAAAAAAAGCTCTTTAAAAATTGAAAAAGTTATTGATTTTTTTACTAATTAGCCGATGGTTAGTGGCTCAGAGTTCATTGCTATATGAATGAATATTTTAAAACAATTAACATACCGTAAAATAATTTATTTTACGGTATTTCTACCTATAAAACTCAATTTCTGTCTGTTTTCTATAGAAATCTACACCGTTTGACCGATCTGTACCAAATATTGCATAATTATTCTTTAGGATCCTCCGGGTATCATAGGTAAGATTTCTCCCCTCCCCTTTACCCCACTCCCTCCCTCTGATATATTTTCAATACAAATATATACCGTTTGACAGATCTGACTCAAATTTTGCACACTTCTTTTTTAGGACCGGCGTGTAACATAGGCAAAATTTCTCTTCTCGCCCTTTATCTCACCCCCTATACTGATATATATTCTTTACAAATCTTTACCGTTTGACATATCTGACCGAAATTTAATTAAATGGTAAAATGATGGCGCCATCCCGTCGCATTTTTTAAAACTAAATCTGTTACCCGGGCAAAGTCAGGTACGGACCAGTAGTTTTAAATACAGGGTGTACCAGAGCTAGCAGCAGAAACTTGGTAGGTAGATTTCTGACGATGTTATGAGTCGAAAATGTTCAAAAACCATGGCCTAATATCAACAGTTATGGAGATATGCAATATCAAAGTTTGCATTTTTTAAAAATATTTCTTACTTACTTTTTGCAAAAAGTTGAACTATCATTAAAGTATCTTATGTCGATTATGAAAAATTCTTTCGCTTTAATACAAGTTGAATAAAATGATTAAAAGCTTGTAAAAATTGAAAAAAAGTCATTTTTACAAGATTTTTATCGTTTTATTTAAGTTGTATTGAAGCAAATGAATTTTTCATAATCGATATAAGTTACTGTAATGATTGTTCAACTTTTTGCAAAAAATAAGTCAGAAATATTGAAAAAAAAAATGCAACTTTGATATTGCATATCTCCATAACTATTGATATTACGTCATGGTTGTTTGAACATTTTAGACTCATAACATAGTTAGGAATCTAGCGGCCAAGTTTCTGCTGCTAGCTCCGGTACACCCTGTATATCTATAAAAGGATCTAATAAAAGGATTTTAAAATTTTTTTAAGCTCAAAGAGCTGGATTTCCATTTTAAAAAATCTCAAAGTCAGAAGAGGCTTATAATTAAATAAAAGGAAAGTTAAGTTTTCTCGGCGGACCGGGCGACTGTTAGTAAATAAAGTCAACCCCGACCTGAAAAAGAAATGGGGTTAAGGAAATTAATAAATGAAAAGTATAACACAATTAAAAAAGGGTACTTGAACCAGATTAGGGCAGCCTTCTGTTTCATATAACGCGGGATTAAGTTAACCGGAACAACTTTTTTGAACGCCTCATAAAAGGGAATAAAAGGGAATAAAAGGGAATATTCTGCTACATTCGATGCCTCTGTAGATGTGAGGAATTATTTACAAAGATAGAATAAGCAGTAGACGCTGTAAGAAGTGAAGCTAGCATTGTGATAAGCAGAACACTTGATAATACAACGGTTTTAATTCAGCATTACAAAGTTTAAAGTACTAAAAACAGGCTGTGCACACTGTAATACTAGATGGGCAGTAAGTCTATAACATAAAATATATTATTTTACGACACCTTAAAATAAAGTAAAAAAAGTTTTATTAAAATAATTTAAGAAAAGTGAAAAATGAATTTAAAATTCTTAAGTTCATAAAATCTGTTAGATCGGTGTGCTTCATCTGTTTCATCATCACCATGATCATCACAGTGTTTTAATTTTATTAAATTTAAAATTTTTGGATCTGTTGGATATAATGCCATTTATCATTTTTAATAATATTAGAGTTTTTTTTACTTATTTTTTAATGTTATTTCAAGATAATTTTAAATTTATTTTTGTGATAAAAATATTTGAGAATAACCTGTAAAAAGTCATGAAACGTAGTTTCATGGCAAACCCTTCATATTTTTGGAAGGATAGCTATTGAAAAAATAATTTAATCTTTCATATTCATAGAAAGATGACATAATATATGTAGGTATGTTCTAAGGTTTTCACGCCCATTCAGAATATTCTGGTTAGGGTTTTCTGGGTTATTCTGCCGTATGTATACGACCTCTCTGGTTGACGTTTCGGATCCCGTTGCAGGGTCTACCATCTAGAACAGTCGATGTCGCTGAGCTTGCAGATATATTTCAGCAACACCAGCCCTGACGAAAGATTTGAAAGTCATACTACTAGACTCATATGTATTGATTGGCAAATAAGTGTTCGATGCAAATCGATATTTTTAATTGTAGTATAAAATATGAGTATATACAGGGTGTCCCGTATATTGACGACAAGCTTAAAGCCATGTATTCACTAGGGGACAAATCGCGAAACATTCCGCTCGACATGTCGCATCAACATCTACGCTCATGTTTCGGGGACAATGACGCGGTCAATTGACGTGTACACACCGGGACTCGCATATCTTGTCACGGAAATGTCATCCAATGAGGTTATGGATGACAGCTGCGATATCACATTTGGCGAAAACGGGGTTCCGCGCAATTCGAAATGTTTTTTTGGGTCGCAATTTCAAATTAACGAGGTTTTACTGTAGTAAATTGAATATTATTAAAAACAAGGTCCTTTTTGCAAATAATTATTGTTTTCCAGACGTCACGGAAATATATCGCCCTATGAGGTTAAGATGATAGCCGCGTATCTGTTTATGTTAATGAGTTTATCGAAAAGTAAGAGGAGAAAAAAGAGGAGAATGCGAAATTATTAACTGCAAAGAGAAAGAAGGACGGACATTCTATGCGATCTTCGATCGATACAGCTCAACGAGTTCGAGAACGATTTCGTTTCCCCGCGTTGTCATCTTGACAGATACAGCGCATGCGTATTCACTTGTAAACATACCACGTGGTACTGACGCTCCGCGAAATGTTGCAGTGAGTACGCTCGGGTACCGTGCGCATGGCAACGTTGCCACGGCACGTAGAATGCCGCGCTATGTTGTGCGCGAGGTCGCGGAACAGTGCACGACGTTGCAACGTCACGTAGACTCTGTGCCGCGCATGCTGTTGAGGGACAATTTGTCCCCTAGTAAATACATGGCTTAAATTGGGTGATAGGCCAAGTCATAATAGTTATCAGAAAAAAAAATTAAAAAAAGAAAAAAGTTTTGAATACTTGGTTTGGTCAAAAAGTGACATTTTCTTCCAAGCTGGAGCAGTTAGCTTTGAATTTTGGACAAAAATTTATAGAATTTATAAATTTATTCAGGATTACACAATAATAAAAAAATAAAAAAAAATAAAAAATTGTAGCTACAGGAGTGAAAATACCATCACAGGGTGTAGATTTTTTTTAAATGTTTTAAATTTTTAAAACACATGACTTAAATTTTTTTAAATATTTTCTGATAACTGTTATGAATTGGCTTATCACCCGATTTTGGCTTGACGTCAAGATGCGGGACACCCTGTATATATGTATGATAAAATAATGTTAAACATCGCTGCGTTTATAAATTTGAATTCCCACGTAAACAGCTTAATGTATTATATATAATCTGCCAAAATTAAGATGGAGTGACAATGTCCTCAAAGATATCTTTGCCTTAGAGCTTCAAAACTGAAGAGAGCAGACACTAGACCGAGATGAGTGGAGGCAAATTATTGAGGAGGCCAAGACCCACCAACGGTTGTAGTGCCAAGAATGATTATGATAATCTGCGAGGGCATAATGAGGGCATAAGTAATAATAACATAATTAATAAATCAAATAACTATCCATAAGATTTTCATATTATTGTTTCATCTTCTCTTATGAGAGTTGCGTTGTCTCTAAAGGCTTTAATTACTATAGTGAAAGTTACACCCCCTGACAAAAAAAGTTCACACTTGCAAACAATCATTAGATTACATAAGATAAATTATAGAAATCTCACAGAGACGAAGCAATTTATACGGGAAACACGTATGGAAGTCTTTTGTACAATGGACCAGGGCTTAAAACCTGTATGAAGCAAAGGCAGCATTATACAACAAAACTAATTTTTTTTTAATGCAGTCAACGAGGATCACTAATGTAAATTTACTAAATTCTAGATTTTATGTATCGTTCCCTTCCAAATCACATATCCTATTGTGACGTTTCCCCATTGTAGAGGGTGTGTATTTTGGGGTGAAGCTTTTTTTTTTGAAAGAAGTTTAAATCGAAAGTTTAAAAGAGAAGGCTTTAAGAAAAGTTTTAAAAGCGATTTTACTTTAAGTTCATTTATTAAAAGTCTAATATATAATTTGGGATCTGCTTTTACAAGCCCAAAGCTATGTTTAAAATTTATTTACGTGATCGAATTAAGTTTACGTTTAGTCTAACATATAATTTGGCCAGTAATCGTCTAGTGATAGTAATTTAGGACTCCTCGATGTGACGCGGTTACCCGGTACTTTTGGTAGCGTAGCAGAAGAAATGCCATTGTATTCATACGAGGCGAAACTAACCTAACATTATTAACGCGCAACATGAGCCGGACTCAAAACGACGATCGATTGAACAGACTAACAAAATCGCCTTTCATGGCGGCGCATCCGTCACTTCCTCGCATCCGGTAGCGGCGTCGCGAACCTAAATATATCTACGTAGATTTTTCGCCTAGAACGAAGCCGCCTGGTTACCGAGGTCTCATATTAGCACCTGTGGACGGATTCCACGGCTGAGCGCGGGGTCACGATTACGATGGAATATTCAGATAGATAAATACCACTTGCGAAATACAGCCTAGGGCGCTATGAGTATAACTTGGTATCCACATAATACAACCGACGGTACATAATAGGAACTTAGCGCTAGTATTGCGCAACAACACGCAATATTTATTTTTATTACGTATTTTTTTTAATGCAATAATATACTGGATCTGCCGGTCATCCAGATTAGATAAATCACGGTCGATTAATACACGGTTATACTTATTAAACACACACAATACTCAAAATGCAAATTAACGGCTGGGTTCTCCAGAATACACACATACATACAATGCTTACAACTGGCGCGATCGGTGGTCTTCGGCCTGATTTATCTGTTCATGGTATATAGTGGAAAGAGTAAACATATATTCATAACAACTAGGCGCAACAGAGGCTCAGGGCAAGCTTTGTCTGACATTATCGCAGCCAGAGATTCTAAGGGAATGGAAGATACAGATTTGTAAGTGAAATTTAAGAAGTGTCTAACCACTTCTGTTCAAACGTGGATTCTAGATGCCCCCCCCCCCTGTAGGGGGGAGGGGGATGCGGCCCCAGAACATCGCCGCATCCGGTGGTTAACTCCTGTTTAGACATAACCTCCCACACTAAGCTGCAGACCAAGATCAAGCCGAGACTCTATTGCTCCTGCTGGAATCCCCCGAAGTCCTCGCTTCCCGGCGACAAACATATCAGGAAGAAATCCCGCGTCTGATATTAAGGTTTGTATATTATCCCGCGGGGCAGTCAAATTGACTGGTGTATAATATTCTTTCTTTCTATATAATTAATATGCCTTAGTATATCATAAATATTTATCATTACTGACATATTTCTTTTTGTTTAAATTTTTTATTCTTTCTTTCTATATAATTAATATGCCTTAGTATATCATAAATATTTATCATTACTGACATATTTCTGTTTGTTTAATTTTTTTTATTCTTTCTTTCTTTCTTTCTTTCTTTCTTTCTATATAATTAATATGCCTTAGTATATCATAAATGTTTATCATTACTGACATATTTCTGTTTGCTTAAATGTTTTTATTCTTTCTTTCTATATAATTAATATGCCTTAGTATATCATAAATATTTATTATTACTGACATAATTCTAAATGTGGAGACCTGTAATTGGCCATCTATATTGTATCAATGTTTTCTATGCTTTTTTTTTGTGCTGTTGGTCTTCCATAAACATTAAATAAATAAATAAATAAATAAATAAATAATGATGAGGATCCCACGTTGCGGCTACATGAGCCGGATTATTATGATGTTTACTGCTGATTAAAGGGCTGAATGAACTAACTGGGTGACTGGAAAAGACTCTCCCTTGAGCGCGTCAGTCAGAGCCATGTTAGCATCGCCAAATATAGTTGATGTGATTGATCCCACGGTGTAGTCTTATTGACTAGAGATATTAAAATGATGGTAAATCAGCATGATTATTACAGTTGATTGTGTAGTTCCTGATATGTTTCTCGCTGGCCGGGAAGGGAGAACCCCGAAGGTCTCTGTATACAGCAAGTTAGAAAAGGTGGTGAATGATGAGAATGATGATGTTAGTAATGCCATCGTGCTCCTGAATGCGGTCCCGATCATAAAGTTGATTGTTAAACTGCTGACAGATCTCGTTCATTAAAGCGGTCCCGAGCATAAGTATTGATTGTCGAACTGCTACCTGCATCTTATAATTTCTCGTTCATGAGGAACGTCCTATCTCGTCCTTGAGTACGGAGTTATTACATTCACATACATTCATAACCAGAGCCCGAGCTCGTCGCACCAAGGGGCCCGAAAAGACGTGAGAGGTTCTTCCCCTTAGATCTTTGAGGGTCGCCGCTCCAGGACCTTCAGACCATCCTGTAATTCTTGGCTTTAAAACCCTGTCTTAACCGG
>JADDOH010010298.1:0-119287 GCA_016648135.1 Agrypnia vestita
ATAAATTCTCCTTCTTTATTTGACATAAATTTGCATTTTGAACCCCATAGAAGAAACCCGGAGATCTTTAGAATAAGTCGGCATTCTATAAATGTTGGATATTTCTCTCTCACCACAAGTATGTCTTACATACAATATATATAGTGCTAACTTTAACGTTGATACTGATCTTCTTGTAGATACCTGATCATCATATAACGGTTACTCCTACACTACATCCATTTTCTCGACGTTAAACTGAATCCATAGAACACATTAAATATTTTTTTATTTACATATTGTCACATGGTCATATATTGATACACTAAATATGCGTTTTGCTAGAACAGGACGAAGACACTTGTAATAATTAGTATGGCAGGCCGAGTTTTAAATAAAAATGTATTATTTCTTTATGCATTTTGTACTCAGTATTCTGTTAGTTTCTCACTTAAAATAAAATAAAAATATCACAACAAATTAACGCAAGCCTCACTGCGAGTTTACTATTGTCTCTTTATATAAGAGAGTACGGGTAATATCCTTAGCTCTACCCAACCGAGTTTACTATTGTCTCTCTATATAAGAGAGTACGGGTAATATCCTTGGCTTAACCCAACAGAGTTTACTATTGTCTCTCTATATGAGAGAGTACACGGGCATTATCCTTGGCTTTACCCGACCGAGTTTGCTTGGTTACAATAGTCTAGAGACTAGAAGGAATGTGTATTTGTTCACACATTTTTATTGATTGTTGCGCGGTTTGTGTGTTCCTGACAGTTAGACATCGTCAGCATAGACTGTTTCATATTCCAATATACAGGACCAACCTGTCGATGGTTATGCCTGTTGGAAGAGCTACAGCTATGCTGAACAATATCGCTTTGGACATTAATCTATTCCATATATCTGAGAGAGTTTTCCGAAGCAGGATTCTCCTACACATTTGATATGAATATGTATTGATATGTGCACCTGGGAGTAAACGAAAATCCCGTATCTGTGGCTATTTCGTGGAAGCCATTAAACCCGGCCGCACGGCTGCGAAATTGCGAGGCTTCCCAAAGGTGCATATTTCCAATGAATTTGGCTGCCGGCAGCTCCGCCTAGCAACAGCGAATAAACGGTTGTTCGCTAATCCATCCCCACCACCGCCGAACAGCTATAAAAGCAGTGCGCTTTTACTCCCAGTCAGGATACACTGTTCGGAAGGCGAGGTCTGTTCTCCAACAGACCTCGCCTTACTAGGAGGTGTCCGGGAGGGATTCCTGGCGAACCTAGGAAGCGATATCGCCGCCGCAGTCGAGTGTTCTCCTGCCGCGCCGTATCAAGTCGAGCTTATGTGAAGCTCGAGTCTCGTCGAGTGTTTATCTCCGAGAAGTCTCTTCGCCATCGCTCTTGCTGTCGAGTTTTTTCCGGCAAGAGCCTCCGCCGAATCTGTGAAGTGAGATCCAGAATTCCGCCTTAATTATAATTTTGTGACTACGCCAGAGACCTAAGTGCTTGTGCTAATTGTATTTTATATTCTGTGTGCTTTTTTATATTTCGACTGTCTATATTTCTGTGTATTCTTTTCCGCTACGTATGTAAATTTGTGTTTTACTGACTATTAAAAAATTGTTCTTAAAAATAAACTTTTCAGTTATTTCCACGCCTTTTGTCACTTGCACACATAGTTTGAAACAAACCACCCCGTTTTAGTATGTTAATTAAAACATTATATAAACTCTTAATTATGACATTTACGACTTGAATGTACTTTTGTTATGTAAATATTACATACAAAAAAAAAGTTGAATTGTCCTTCAGTAAGATTATTAGGTGCCCACTTTACAAGCTTCTTTATTTTCCAAATTTGAATCAAATAAATCAATATCGTTTTGTCTCTTACCTTGAAGGCTGTTGCAAATTCTGACGTGGTTTGTGAGGAATCCGCTTCTACGATAGCTTTCAATTCATCATTTTCAACTGTAGTTTCCGGTCGTCCATACGGCTTGTTGAGGTCGAAATTTCCAAAAAGGAAACGATCAAATCAAAAACGCATTGTGCGTTCTTTGCAGTACCTACTCCATGCAGGTCGTTGATATTGAGTGCCGTTTATGTTTATGTTAATTTATATAGCGCCATTTTTTATGTTAATTTATATAGAGACCCTTCAAAGGCGCTTTACAGGTGCGAAATCCCGAAAAAATGAGTTTTTAGGTTCTTTTTGAAGAGTTCCTGGTTCTCCATAGATCGCAGCACTGGAAGCAGCTGATTCCACATAGCTGGGCCCGCAAAGCTGAAAGCACGTCCCGCAAACTTGGTGGCTCCAGGTCTCCTTGGAGCTACCAGCCTGCAGGGTGCGTCTACCTATCTACTAATAACGGCCGTCTGTGCGGCACTTATAAAATATAAATAAATAAAATAAATATAAATTCATTCATATCCTACACCTTTTATATGAATGAATTTATGTACGTTTGATATTTTGTTGTTTGTATATTATCTCACTTGTTAATAATATTTACGAATTAAACAAATGTTTGTAATGTAAATGTTATATTAAAAATAAATAAATTGAATTGTGCCGTTCCACCGAAACAAAAATATTCTTGCTTGCAAAAAAATAAAATTACATTACTTTTTTCTTCAAGTGGCTCGAATACTAAATAAATACATATAATATTTCTAAGCATTTAATAATATCTTAATATGTTACGCAGATGACACAACGATAATAGCAGAGTCTGAAGATGACTTGCAGAGAATGCTGTACAAATACCACATTGCATCATAAAGGCTTAATATGTCAATAGCAATCAGCAAAACTAAAAGTTTGGCAATATCAAAAGAACCAACGAGGTGTAAGTTAAGTATTGATAATGAGCCTGTGGGACAAGTCATGAGCTTCAAATATTTAGATGTAGAAATCTGTGGCCATAGCGATTTGTATACCGAAGTCCGAGAGCAAGCTAACAGAGCATCCACCGCATCAGGGTGTCTCAAGAATTTGGAAAAACAAAAATGTGCATATTGAAAGTAAGGTCAAAATAGACAATGCGACAAAAAAGACAAAAAAGACATGCGTGCGACCTGTTTTGACATACGCCGTAGAGACGCGGGCTGACACGAATTTGTTGAGATCCATTAATGGAAAAACTCTACGTGACCATGTTCGAAATGAAGACATAAGAAAAACTTGCAAAATAGAGGACATAGCATGAAGGAGTAGATCCAGAAGGAGATTCTGGCAGGATCACGTAGCCAGAATGGACACTGATAGGCTAGTGCATACAGCAGCGAATGAAGATCACCGAAAAGATGAAGCGATAGCTGGACCTCCTCATCCCAGGAGGCGTAGTTTTCTGTAGCACAGATCAACAGATCTACTAAAAAAAGAAAAAGAAGAAATAATATCTAAATATATCTGTAAATCTCGATTTATTAAGATTTTTTCATGCAATTTTATTAATTTTTTAAACTATGGCACTGTGCGCATTGCATGCATAGTTTTTGAAGCGATTACAATATAGATTTCCATTTCTATTTGGATGATAATGACGTCGATATAAATTTCAGCATTCCCAAATCGGTAGCGCGATTCATTAAACGTCGTCGCCCGTTTAACCTCAAAAAGCAGCCGGCCGGGCGGACCGCCGCGCCGAGGGCGTTTCGCGTAACAGCTATTTATGTGTTGATTCGCAGTTTAGCCGATACAAGGGCCGCGGGCACCGGGCGGGCCGCCGACTGGGGCACTCCGCGAGGTGGATTTAGTGTTGCGATATTTACGAGGCAGTACGTCGTCCTTACGCGGGGATGCGCCTCCTCAGCCGGCCGTACATCACTTTCCCCGGCCGCGGACTCGAGCCGAGCGGCAATATCCGCTCCTCGCATCCCATCTCGTTATAACCCGGAGTTACGTCCGACAATAGAGATAATGTTATGTGTAGGGCGCGCCCGGCAATAACAATTATTTTGTGTTGAAGTGTTAATGTTATTGCCCGAAAGCCCGGACGTTATGCCGGCGCTCAAAATAAAATGAAATTCCGCGCGGCGCGTAATGAAACACCGCGGGGAGCTTTCGTATATTTTTAGGCAGCGTGTAATTACCCAGATTTGCAATTATTATGGACGGGCAAACAGGCGCCGCCGCTGCAGTCGGGCGGGGTACCGGGGTACCTGCCCGTCAGGCTCGCGATAGGTGACCGACAACCTTCGATACTCGGTTGCTTGTAAAAGTCGACCATTCACTTTAGGAAAGCCACTTGCATTAGTGTGAGTAACAGTGCGTTTACAAAAACTCGTCGTATTATTTTTTGAGTAAATGACAAACGCAAAAAATAAGTATAAATATTATTTTATTTTCTAAACCTAAAATACGGATGGAATGGTAATAGACACAAAAATGAGTATTTAACAACTGTTTTAGAAAAATTAATGTCACTTCATGTATTATTATGACTGAGTTCATCAGCGATAAGTAAGCTTTATTCCCATTGCTTTGTTTACTGCATCCAAAGAAATTGAATTAATATTACTCTCTGTTTTAGAAAGACGGTTCCTCAACACAATAAAACAGTGTAATATTAGGTCAACACGAATTCCGATTCTCATGTCTCGGTTTTCCGTTCCTTCGTGATCTGTTCTTGTCGCGTGGAAGAAATGGTGCACGAGGCAGGTGCTAATTAGTGTCAGCCGAGACAGCTGAAGCGGCCAACATTTACTGTTTTTTCTCGCCTCGCGATTTGGATATTGCGCAAAATAAAAATAAAACCATCGTCTTCTGTCGGGGCGGAGAACAGTACGTGTAATAATTAATAACAAGATTTAAAAAAAGAAACTGCAGTCCGATGGAGATACTTACCACTAAATTACCTAAAAACACAAATAATGTTTGAAAATAGATAGTCCTTTTAATTTAATTATTTATATTTAGCTCTTAATATTATTATTAATATAATGTTACTGTGTTCTTATAATTAAAGATTAATATTTAAATTGAACGCAATATAACAAAATATAAATCAATGCATTATGTAACACAAAAAAGTTTAATATTAGAACATGACATAACAGTCAAATGTAGGATAGTTAGATGGTAGGGTGTCTTAGCATGCAAGCTCGGGATTTTGGATCCCAACACCCATAAAATTGATAATAAATCACAATGTAAGGTAATATAACGTATGAAACTTACGCCATTTTCTAATGCGCTATTTCTATCATAGTTTTCGTGACAGATTTCATATATTAGGTCCTTACATATGAAATTGGCGTTTTGCCGTACTGGCAAATTTGATCTCAAATATCTTCTCTTTGGTTAGGAATTCCAAATCCAAATTTATACAGCTATTATTTACTCATGTATTTGTGTTTTGAAAATAATAATTCATTTGTTTTTTCCTCAATTGTTTTTTTCTTTGCGTCACTCAGTTTACAAAATGAAAAACTTATTTACGAGTACGAGTTCCACCGTGGCACCAGTGCTGCAGAAACGGCTCGAAGGATTAATGATGTGTAAGGCGACGGTGCCGCAAAAGAAAACACAGTGCGTTTTTGGTTCCAACGTTTTCGTTCTGGAAATTTCGACCTGCAGAACAAGCCCCGTGGACGGCCGGAGACCAAAGTTGATAATGAAGACTTGAAGGCTATTGTGGAAGCGAATCCATCGCAAACCACATCCGAGTTAGCTGCAGGCTGCGGTGTTAGTGATAAAACTGTTTTAATCCACTTGAAGCAAATTGGTAAGGTGAAAAAGCTTGAAGGGTGGGTACCTCACGAATTGAGTGAAGCAAATCAACAAACGCGCGTTGACTGCTGCGTTGCATTACTCAACCGGCACAATACTGAAGGGATTTTAAATCGAATCATTACCTGTGATGAAAAGTGGATCCTGTACGATAATCGGAAGCGCTCATCGCAATGGCTGAACCCTGCTGAACCAGCCAAACCATGCCCCAATCGAAAATTGACTCCAAAAAAGTTACTTGTGAGCGTTTGGTGGACTAGTGCTGGTGTCGTTCACTACAGCTTTCTTAAATCTGGCCAGACGATTACGGCAGATGTCTATTGTCAGCAACTGCAAACCATGATGGAAAAGCTAGCTGCTAAACAACCGAGGCTGGTTAATCGCTCTAGGCCACTGCTGCTTCATGATAACGCTAGACCACACACTGCACAACAGACGGCTACCGAATTAGAGGAGCTTCAATTGGAATGTCTAAGACATCCACCGTACTCTCCGGACCTTGCCCCAACAGATTACAATTTTTTTCGAAATTTGGATAACTTCTTGCAAAGGAAAAAATTCAACTCCGATGGTGCAGTCCAAACCGCCTTCAAAGATTTTATTGATTCCCGTCCGAATGATTTTTTTAGTAAAGGGATCGATGAACTACCTATGAGATAGCAAAAGTGCATAGATAGCAATGGTACATACTTTGATTAAATAAATATATTATAATAAAAAAAAATCGGCTTTATGTTCCTCCCATACTAAACGCCAATTTCATATGTAAGGACCTAATATAATATTCTACCTTAAAACAAAATATTTTTTCTTAAACACCGTGTTAAACATAAATGCAAAGTTATTAACATTGTAAAGTGGTTTTTCGGATTAAAATAAATAAAGCTGAAATTCGTCTCAATTCTGAGGAGGAGAGACATCCCGCAACGAATGTATTTCCCATAGACGTCGGCGGGTTGCGTACGTTTCGGGAACTTGAAATTTTTAGAATCGAGGTCTCGGTCGACGAGTTTTTTTCGCGAAAAACGAAAATGACCGCAATAACCGTGCATGCTCACAAAGTTGTCAAAATGCGTTGTCATTGACGTCGAATTGACGAGAAAATTTTAGTTCGATTGGATGACGGAAAGTGTGTTAATTTTCACTTCCAAGACATTTCCACACACACGTACTTACGTCAGCGAAACTAATATAAAGAATATAAAAACGGGCAGTCACATTTTTTATCCAGTAACCGTAGTGCAAAATACTGTAAAAAATTATAAAATAGCAAAAAATAATATCTACGTCTACCTATCATTATTATATCTACTTATATATACATAACTAGTTGACCAAAAAATATTACGATAATATTTCGACGTGCCACATTACTATATAAAGCTTTAGAGTATGCAATACTACTATATATAATACTAGCTGTTTGTACCCGGCGTTGCATGGGTTAAGAATTAAGTTGAAAATAAATTTGTCGGGGGACACAAAGGTTCGATTCTAACGGAATAGATTTCCATCGAAAATATATCAGGGGGAGGGAAAGGGTAAAAAGGGAGGGAGGAAATGTCATCTATGTCACCCGCCGGGTCCTAAAGAATAAGTTTCCAAATTTTGAGTCCGATCGGTTAAACACAGTACAGATTTGCATCGAAAATATATCAAGGGGAGGGGAAAAGGTAAACAAGCAGGAGGAAATTTCACCTATGTTACCCACCGGGTCCTAAAGAAAAAGTTTCCAAATTTTGAGTCCGATCGGTTAAACACAGTACAGATTTGCATCGAAAATATATCAAGGGGAGGGGAAACGGTAAACGAACAGGAGGAAATTTCACCTATGTTACCAACCGGGTCCTAGAGAAAAAGTTTCTAAATTTTGAGTCCGATAGGTTAAACGGTACATATTTGCATCGAAAATATATCAGAGGAGAAAAAGTAAAACAATAGGGGGGAAATGTCAACTTTGTTATCCGCCAAGTTCTAAAAAATAAGCATCCAAATTTTGAGTCCGATCGGTCAAACGGTACAGATTTGCATCGAAAATATATCACGGAGAGGGGAAAAGGTAAAATAATAGAGGAGAAATGTCGTCTATGTTATTCGCCGAGTCCTAAAGAATAAGATTCCAAATTTTGATTCTGATCGGTCGAACGGTACAGATTTTCATCAAAAATATGTTACCCTCCGGATCCTAAAGCATAAGTATGCAAAATATGAATCAAGTCGGATAAATGGTGTAGATTTGTATAGAGAACAGATAGACAGAGAGACAGACAGACAGACAGACAGACATTGAGTTTTATAGGTATAGACTAGAGATTCAGATAAAAATGTTCATTTATAAAAAAAAGCTGATGAAAAAATCGTCCAACCTCTCCTGCGAAGTAACAGAGTTGCAGATAGAGTACTTTACGTAAAGCACGTCGATTTTGTACTGTTTTATTATTTTGTACTATAAACAAACATGGCTGCCATGTCGTATCTCTAAACATTGGCAGATAATGAAGGCACTCTCGGCCGCGCATGAGCAAATGCGCGCCTGATTCAAAATCGGTATCGAAAGTTTTATTTGTATTTATTGTCGCGTGAACCTCCGCAACTTTTTTTTTTAAAATGAGGACTCATTTTTAGAAAATTCATTGCAAAATGCATTGACGATTATTTCAAAGAAACTACTATAAAAAAAATCTACAATTATTAGTAATTTTTTATTATAATCTGTGTATACGTCTAAAATTATTTGATGTAATTGTTTTTTTCAAGTTTCACATTTCATATGTTCTATACACGAAAAACAACTTTTTGCCAAAAGTTATGTATTCTTTAAATATGATACACAAATTGAGTACGATTCGCAACGAGTTAGTTCATTTAATACACGCAATAAAAAGATGTACGTTTTTATGCTATTTATCAATAATTCAACTCGTATTCCGGGCATTAAGCCTCACGTTTTTCACATAAATGCGTCCTGTAGTTAAAAAGCGCTATTATGATGATTCCAATATCGTCGGTCCATTTCATAAACTTTAACGTAATATAAATTTTGAGTGATCCTTTAATACATACCGGAGAGTGATGACGCTCGATTCATTGTATGAATATTATTTATACAGGTACTTAAAATTGTTTATATTTTATACATACGAACTCGTAATAGGAATGTATGTGAAAATATTAAATTAAAATGCTTTATAACCTATTTAATAGGTTATTGCAAAATTTTCGGCAATAGTATATTAAATTGATAATTTTGTGAAATGTTTAATGTATCTCGATGTGTCTGTGGATTGTATGTGACTGCGAAAATATACGAGATGAGAGGCGTTATTCCAGTTTTATATAGAAGACCGAAACGCCAAAAGAGAAAAGATAAAAAAATCATTACAAAATGTAACAAACCGATAGATGAGAGTTAGGGAACGCAAGGTTAGAAGAATATGGCGAGTACTTAAAAAAATCTCAATTTAGTTCCAACGTGTGTGCAATTGGGTAACTAACTTCCTTCCCCCTGAAGCCGCCCGTTTACTCATAAATGCTTTTGTGGTGTCACGTGTGGACTACTGTAACAGCATTTATGCTGGACTTCCAAAATTCCAGCTGGATAGACTACAGTCAATACTTAATGCGGCAGCAAGAGCTTAACGAAGCGTCAAAATTCTCGCATATAACATCCCTTTTGCGTGAACTACATTGGCTTCATTTTCCTCGAAGAGTCGAGTTTAAGTTGTGTTGGTTAATGTACAAAGTGACACATAATATGGCGCCTCTGTATCTTCAATAACTCTGCATCCCAGACGACTTAAATAGTAGACGCCAAACTCTGAGGTTAGCCAGTACTTCAGGTGCAGGAATGGTTGTAGAACCGACCATCCACAACCAGAAGACTAAGTTTAGTGAACGGGCATTTGCGGTGGCAGGCCAAAAGGCGTGGAACTCTCGTCCCTCCGTAATACGGAACAGTGCATCAGAAAAAGTTTTTAAAAAAAGACTTAAAACGCACCTTTTTGTAAAATCCTTTCCGTCAAACTAAATACTAGTGTAGGACTAAACGATGTTAGTGTAAAGCGCCCTTGAGGTGATTTTTTTTACGAAAATGGCGCTATAGAAATTATCCATTATTATTATTTTATTATTATTAACTGCTGCAGTTGGTGCGGAACGAAAGTAACACTTAATGTTGAAGAAGCTTCACCACGATTCACTCTCTAATGCGTTTGTCTCCAGTTCTTATGAGCATCTGCTTTAACAATGGCTTTAATCCTAATCCCAACTTATTCTAATGAACCACGCTGGAAAACCCCAGAGGAACTTTGAAAACTACTATTGTGTTAATTGGACTTTATTTGTATTACTACCATAGAAGCATCTGTTATACAACTGTTTTCACCGCATAGTCGAGTTTGACATTTAAAATATAAACGATGGGCACCTTACTAACCATTTAAAAAAATGCAAGAATCTTTTTTGTGCATTCGCTAGAGCGAAACTAAAAGAAAATATCTCTTTTTATAATTGAATTGTTTGAAAATCTACTCGTATTTTAACGGTCAGTACGAGGAGAAAGAGTTCGAAAAAAATTCAACCTAATACATTCTGTCCGATCTTTATGAACAGAACCTGTATTGTGCATGAACCAACCCATAATGAACCTCTCCCACCAGTTTACCTTACCTATAATGCACGTTTGATCTGCGTGAATGTCTTGTCTATAACATTATCATAACTACTTTTCGACTTTTGAGTATGTGATTTTCGTGCAAGACCATGCCATCCTTCTGATAAGGGTGTCATCCTTCAGCTTCTGTTTATTACTGGTGCAGAGAGTGACATCAATGCAACTCTCCCCGGCGGGGCCGGAGAATGTTGTTGGAAAACCGGGGGCATTGAGTATGTTAAGGCCGGAGGACGCAATGGAGTCTTCAAGGGTGCCTCTTTTTTCGCATCTAAACCTATCCAAGTCGTGGTCCCACCAAAGAGGAGAGCGAGCGTTGAAATCACCTCCTATAATCACAAGCTTACTTTTCGGTCAACCGGTGTCGACCAAAATCCCTGCACCAGGCTGCAGTCCCTCCTCAAGCATCACAAGAGGTGCTTCAACATTTGGCGACTTACTACGACAGGTATACTGCTCCTGGATGAGTGCAATTGGGAAAATGTGGTCTTGCATCATACGCTGGACTTCAAGAGATCCAGCGCGTGATCTTCCCACGTTTATCTGTACGACCGTGTACTCCGAATGTGTAGACATAATTAGTTTTTTTAAATGTCAGATCCGATATAGCGATATAGGCCGGGCATGATTTTTCTCCAGTCGGGTGGTCTGTGGTTCTGTTGAAGGGCGAACAAGTTGCACAGCGCGCAGGAGCCGATTTGTTGGGGCAGGCTTCATCAGAGTGTCCTTCTGTGACACAGTGTCTACATGTAGGTTTTTCCACCTTACATCCACGGCTCAGGTGGCCATACAAATGGCATTTAAAACACCGAGTAGCACCAACATAGACCCGTACGCGACAGGCATTCCAACCGGTCCAAATTTGGTTCTGTCACCCTAAGGGATACTTAGAAGAATCATCACAGTGCCTGTCTGCTTCGCACTGGATCCGGAGGTCCGCCAAGACAAGTATCAAAGTAAGGCGTGCTCCCTTCCCCGTTATCCGCGTCTAATCTTTCTCTCAAGTGTCTTATACAAACACATAATCCGTATGCAAAAACATACAATACATTGTATTCTTTCTATTTCCCATAACTATTCCGAAAATTTTCAAAAATTGCATTTAAGTTCTACAGAAAATTTTAAATACCATATCTCTGTACTCTTTGCATATTTTTGTGTTACTTTTTTTTGGTCAACTTGTTAAAAATTAAAGTGATTTGTGTTTTATTTTAAAAATTAATAAATAGTATTTTTGTTAGTATTTTATAAACATCAATTGCGAATTTACAAGGATTTTGCAAATGTTATTATTTATAAAAGTTATCTAGACCTCGAATGTTTCACTCAGATTCAGGAACATTCCCGTGTGTTATTTGATTTATTGCGTTTTCCAGTATTTCGTGCCCAATCTCTGTAAATGTTGTTTCATATTGAAGCGGTCTTTGATCATCAAATATTTATTTTACGTACACATACCATTCATTTAATTCGTTATTGAAATCTATTACATAGACATACGTATGTCATAAATATCTGTTTCATTCATGCTCATTGTAAATAAGATACACGGAACAGTAGCGTGCAAGCAGACAGACATTGGACAGATACGCCAGCAATAGAGATTTGAAGGAGTTTGAAGGAAATTGGCAGACATGCATGATAATGAATTAATTTAGTTAATAACTGAATTAATATTTAGATCATCTGGGGAGACATCCTTGTATAAGTGGCTGTCTGGACAATCTTACGATAATAGATATTGATTCCACTCGCAAAATCACCATTAAAAAATATTTTTAAATGGGCTATCAAAAATTATTAAAATACTTAAAAATTATTAAAATAAAATAAAAATTATTAAATTATAAAAATATATTTAACTATTAAAAGTGTACATTTTTAAATATCCAAATGCCACAAGCAAGTCAATATTAATTAACTTTACAAATTTCGTCAAGCCATAATTGAACGCTCTTGCAGAACCTTGCAGAGTTAGTTTTAAAAACGATTTTTAGTGACATAATATATTAAAAAAAAACAAGAGTTTGCTTCTTCTTCAAATGTAGCAAATTTATTTTGTGGTAACATAATTATAATTAAATTAATAATTATTATAATTTTTTCCTGATGAAGAAGCCATTGGCTTTGAAACATGTTGATTTTTTTTCAATAAATAAGTGGTTTAAACAAAGTTAATTTATATTAATTACAAGAGTTTCCAGTTATTTATCATAGAAAAAGTTATATGTATTAATTGTTCGGAATCGTACGCTGTGCCAACCCCATCGGGGCTACCCGGAAGAGTGTTGCGTTTCGGGAAACACGTTATTTAACTGCCTGCGCGCCAGTGAAGATAACGTCATTAAAGCAGACAGCGGCGGGGCCTGCGACTAAAAAGTGTGATAGTGGCTTCCTTTCATCGTTTTGTCGGCGGGCGCGTCCGGCGGAGGCCTTTCATTGCGGCCGCCGGAGCAACAAGCGGGCTAATTGCCGCTCTCCGCGCACCAATGTGATTAAACAAAATACTAGAGCGCTCCATTTAGTCCAAATTAATTGCATATGTTAAGAAGCGCATTCTGAAAATGGACATTTTAAAGATCTAATATCGCTACGAATGGACTATTCAAGGAGCGGAGGAGTCACGTCAACCGCCGCGCCCACATCCCCACAATCTGCTGCGACCTGTTTCGTGGCTAATAATTAATATAATTCGTGGGTAATAATAATAACTCAAAATAATTTAATTGTAACTGGTTGCGGATATTTTATACGAACCATATTTTTTTCCGAGAAACGACTCTCGACGTTTCGTTAAATGCTTATTCAACGTCATCAGGAGGATGACCTGTATGTCCTAGAACATGCATCCAAAGGAAATCTCTGTCACTTCATCAGATTTGACAAGACAAAAATCTTATCAACAGAACTATACTTTATACCCAGATTAGTCCATTGAAATATAGAAATATCCCAATTTCAATAGAGATGACAGTTACAAACTATCAAGTATTTGGCGCCCTGCTCTTACGACATAGATTCAACCCTTGAGAGATATCGCAGTAAAATCCAACGAAGTAACTAGTACATATTTCACACTGGCAACCTCTACGATATAAGAAGTGAACACTCCACAACAAGGTGCATACAATTTACTCTCTCGAAAGCAGTAATCAGTCCGCCCTCTACCTCCGCGGGTAAAGGTCGTCCTCCTGATGACGTTGAATAAGAATTCAACGAAACGACGAGAATCGTTTCTCGGAAAAACATACGGTTCGTTTAAAATATCCGCAACCAGTTACAGTTAAATATGTCTAACGACCGTAATAACAACCTTAACTCTTAAATAACTCAAAATAATTTCATGGTAACTACTATTCTCTCGCTACACACCGTCATTCATATCTAGGCCAGTATTTAAAATCTGTCCTAGGATGTCGTTTAGGTGGCAATTTGAGCTGTGCACCACAAATTCTTTTTTTATATAATAAATATTGCGCTTCAAAGAATGGCGATTGTTTTCATATTTATTTAGCTCATCGATTTACTATTCTAGCGATATTTTACTTACGCAGTTTATTGAAAATGTGTTTCCTTTGACGAGTTCGTCATTTTCGGTGACTTTCTGCATCTAAGAAATTTCTTCTCCTAAAATTTCCTTCATCTATCAAAATCTAAGTATCGCCGCCAATGTAATGGAACATCTTTCATATTAATGAAATACAAAAAATAATTTATAAAATCCGAAATCTTTTGAATAGAGGGAAACACGAGGAAAATTAACGTGTTACCATTAATAGCCCATCGTATTATCGCCTCGCGCGTTGAATACATTGCTAATTTATTTAATTGCAATATAATAATATAAACAGTATTACAATGTTCTAATAATAAAATTTCTGACCTATATATCTACATTTAAAAGGAATTTGATAAATTTTTAATGGTTAATATTTAATTTAAACTTTTTTAAAATTAATTTAACTTTGTATTATTTGTGTATACACGTTAGGTAACTTATATAAACAATCACTGCTGTAGCGCTTACTCAGCAGGAACGAAGGTGGTTTATCTTCTCATGCGACAATATCACTCAATTATCTCCACGTTATTGATACAATGGGAATGATGTGCTGACAGTTGTAATGCTAAGCGGGAATCACAAGAACGACAGGAGACTTTTCCCGGTGCCAACGAAACCTGATCAGTTTGCGATGCGCTCCTGTCTCGAGGAGTTTACCGTGCGCTTCCTTCACGGGCGGACCCTTCGCCGCGCGTGCCAATATATCTTCTCGTATTTAACTTGTGCTTTTTACATTTACATTAACATATTACATTGTATATTTTAACATGCCTCGGAGGTGGTAATAAAAGGCTCTCTACTCTTTAACCGTTCTTTTATTCCACAATCCGCACCTTCCTAAATGTAGTGACCCTGATGTGGTTCAACCTTTCGATTGGGAAGTTGATGGGACGAAATACGTGAACTCGGGTGAAAGTGATATGATAAACGAACAAAAGAAGGACAAAGGTTATGTGAGCGTAAACCATTTTTCTGTTTTTGTTTCAATTGGCTCATCCTGCGCTGATCTCACGGCAGCGAGCACCGGCATACAGCAGAAACATTGAAGCATGACTTATTGCAAACGAATATTTTGGAAAAAATATAGATATCAAATATGTATGCTGCAGATTTTTATGATTCATCAAAACATGAATGCTATGATAACAATTGTGATAGAAATATTACGAAATATATGTTGTATTCCGATTTTTTTTACAAATAATTGGTTACGAAAAAGTCATGCTGCGATGTTCCCACTGCACGCTCCTGCCGGCATACCATGTATTCACAACTCAATGAACGGCAAATGGCAGGCGTTCGTCACCAGCAACCGGCAATAATAAACCAGCTACCAACAGCCAGCAACAAGCAATCAGCAATCACCAATCAGCAACCAGTAACTAGCAATCAGCAACCACCAACAAAAAATACGTAACAAGTAAATAGAGGAATCCAGTACACCGCCGAGCACCGAAAAACCTTATCGCAGCATTGACCATTATTCTCATCCCTGCTGTGCATTATCATCGATATGGACTTTATGGCGGCCTTCATTGCTTTCGCTCAGGTAGATTAATACCAATGACATATGCGTATAGCAGATAATCGATTCACTTATTAGTTTTAATTTTCAATTATGTGAAATATTAAAAAAATACAATTTAGAGTATTTTATTAAAAAAAGAATATTGTCAATGTTTTCATTTTATTTTATAACAATTTTGAAAACGGAATGAGTGTTTTTATAATACTTGTACCTATTATTTTAGGTTTAGAAACTAATATAATATTTATATTTATTTTTGCGTCTGTTGTTTACTCAAAAAAAATAATGTTACGAGTTTTTGTAAACGCACTGTTACTCACACAAATACAAGTGGCTTTCCTAAAGTGAACGGACTCAAACTACCGTGTCATGTAATAATAAATGTATCAATTTTTCTTTTAATTTTCCCGCGCGACGCACAGAATACATTAGACCTTACGGTTTAAATTGATTCTAAGGATTTATTATTTAAGATTGTGTACCATTTTTTTTATATATTTCTATAAATATTAAATTTTAACAATGACATTATCATCATTATAACATGGTCATAGTCGTCAGTAAATTTATTTTCCGCCTGGTTGCATTCAAAGGCGCTGCTCGCCAGATGATTTCCCCCATGAGGTTTCTTGTATACGAATGAAAAAAATTAAATAGAAAAATTGAAATTTTCCAGATGTGACGAATTTCTGTTAAAATCTACCTAAAATCAATATCTCTCAATCTGACATCCCAAAACACCAATCTTATTATCATCAAGCACCAATTATCTAATTCATACATCCTGCGTGTAGAAATATAATACTTCAAAATTCATTGCGATAGAAGTAAATATTATAAGCTTTATAAGTTATTATCATAATAATTTCATAAAAAATTGGACAAGCGTTCGCGTTCTTCTTATACCCAAATAATAATAATGTCTGATGGCTCCAACGCGCTGACAAAGGGAGTTGCATAAAACATAATAACACCACCCGGTAAAGAATGGCTCTCGCGCGGCCCGTAACAAGCGGGGATGTTTTAATTAGTTTTATTTGTACTCGTCTCCTTTTTGCTTTTTTTGCTTTCTCAGAATAAATAAATGGAAACTGTGATAGCTTGTGGAAATGATTTAACTGCACGCATATTCACCCAAAGTACACGATATTTTTGTCTATATAGCTCAATATATTGACGGAACTTTTTTGGTAACAATCCAAAGAAAGTATAAACCACGAACCTCCTTTTTATACCCCAACGGATTTACGTCCATGAGGAATAATAAGTAATTATTAATAAAATTCGAGCAGATAAAATTAATAATGTTCTTATCAAACCATTTTTAGAATACAAAATGTACGGGTATTCATTTAGAAAACCTTCAGATATCAACTTCATCCATAAGTGGAAGAATCTTGAATACATGGTCTTAGAGCGATTTTAGTTTAGTACAGCGAGACTTACAAAACTACCCGGTATGTACTTTGCGACATCAATTATAAAATGTTATATAAATGTAATTAAATTAATTATTAAAATATGTTTATGATTCAATTATAATTTTAATAAAATAATAATTAAAGAATATTTTGTTTGTGTAGTGGTCTTGACGCTCATCTAGTGATATGGTGGTCGTTGGTTTGAGTCCCATTCAAGGACACCAACAAGTTAGTCATATTTTCATGGCACAATATTTAGCTCAGTTTAAAAAAATATTGATATAACACGTATTCCGTATTTTTATCTCTATTTAAAAAAAAAAATTACTATAGGACGACCACAATCAAGAGACCATTCCCTAGCTTTGTCCTGTAAGGAAAAAGCAGGGGAAAGTTGCCTGGCAAGCCCTTATTACAAGCCTCAATATGATATTCCAAATAAATATATATTTTTAAGTTTAAAAAAGGTTACTTACTTACTAGAAAAACTTATTTTGTGTTCATTTTTTGCACCGTAACAACACATATTTTTTTGCACACATTCTTTTGAATGGGGTCTAGCTATAAACTACGCGCTAAATGTTTAATTTGGAGTACGGGATATCATAAAATATATTTAATGCAAATGTATCGTGCACATTTTTCTAGAATGGTAAAGAGAATCAACTTCTTCCTTTTCTTTTTCTTCTTCAGCCTTCATCTCTCCACTGCTGGCAATAGGCCTAATCCATACCCTTCCATATTTTCTTGTTGTTTTGCTAGTTGTAGCAATTTCTTCCCCCCACAGCGGCTATATCGTCGGACCAACTCATCTGAGGTCTTCCAATGACTCGTTTATTTTCCCAAGGTCTACTTTAGAACTCTGGAAGTCCACATTGTAGCATTCTATCTTACAACACCTACCTATTGCTTTTTAACTTTGCTACACGATCCATGATATTCACTACTCTAGTTATTCTCTTTCTTACGCTTACACGGATCTCTCCATGGGTCGTTGCGTGCACTTGAGCTTTTCTACACTTTTCTTTGTAAAGGTCATCGCCTCGGCTTTTCTCTTTAAGCTAATTGTGCCTCTATGTTGTTGAAAATATGTTTGAGTTTGCCAAAAGCAGTCCAGCTCATTTCTATTCGTTTTGGTTACTCTGCCATTTTGTTTTTTTTAACCATTTTTATTATGTGTCCCAGATATATACGAGTATTCATCTAGTATTTCAATATAACTGTTATTGATTGTGATGATTTTGCTCTCTAGGCTCAAATTTTTTTTATATATATTTATATTGAGACTAACTTTGCTCATGTAGTTCTTTTATCATTATGATTAGTTTTATGATATTTTCACTTACAACTACTATGTCGTCAGCAAATCTTAGGTAACTTAAGTGCCATCTATCTTCACATCTCTGTTATCCCAATTCAGGGTGATAAATACATATTCCTTGGCTAACGTGAAGAGTTTAGGCGAGATCGTGTCACCTTGTCGGACACCTTTTTCTAATTTATTTTCTCAGTTCTAGTGTCGTCGTCAATTATAACATTCAAAGTTGCATTTTCATATATAAACTTTATTAATCGTTTATATGTAGAATCTATTCTCGCATTTTGGAGTACTTCGATGATTGCCAGTGTGTTTGCTTTGTATATAATTAGCGCGTTGATCACACTTATATTCAAAATAGAAAAGGACAGTCGCATTGGCCATCTAGACGAGATTCGTGTAACGGAATAATCCCTTTCTTTTGATACACAACATCCACACATCCTTTTGTATTATTATGTAATGTAACCATTTCTGGTTCAGCTTCAATGCCTGTCTCTTGATCAACATTATCGTCGTTGTGGAGTGAAGATAACATAAGAACAATTTTTTTCGCTTTTATTTTTGGGACATATGATACAATGACATCGAAACCGAAAATAGAACTAGGCATTGGTCTGTCGCTGTCCTTAGTTTACAAAAATAATGGAGGAATTCCTTTTTTATTAAACAAATATCTGTACACGCTTATTCAGTAGAAATCCTCACCAAGCAATGATCCAGCCATCTTATCAAAAAATTGATATGGGGTTAAGTAAATTAAATCTATTAAATCATGCATAATTATAATTGAAAATTTTACAAGACAATTCATTTACCATTAATCCTTTGTCTAAAATAAATGTCTTATTAATATAATAAGATAGAATATATACACCACTAATTTTTTTAAATATCAACATGTTTCAGGGCCAATGATCCCGTCATCAGGATACGATGCAGACTTTTTACAAATCACGAATTTGTAAGTAAATAAAGTATATTCTTGTTAATTCTATTAATATTGTCACCATAAAATCTTTTTGCAATCATTACAGAAAATATCTTATTGTTTCAATGAGACTGTGAGGTTAAACAAAAGCAATTTTATGCAGAGTGTTAGTTAACTTAGTAAAAACCACTACCAGATTTAGAGTCTACCGGTTTCGAGACGTACCCATCTCTTCGCCAGGACCAACTATGTTCCACTACTATGTTCACAACATTATACATCAGAACCATAATATTGTTAAATTTTCACCAATATTTATCACATGCGAGTTAATCTTGTCAGAGACAAGTATGCACTAACTTGCCTCAGGAATCTCATCAATTTATACAAAATCAATTTTTCAGCCCTTTGTTCAATTTAACTTTCACAAAAGATTTGGTAACACCCACTTTAGACCCCGCCCCCTCTCACTCTCTCCCCCGTTAGATTCCTGATTGTTCTTTAGGCAAGTTAGTGCATGCTTGTCTCTGAAAAGATTAACACGCATGTGATATATATTGGTGAAAGTTTAACAATACTATGGCTGTGGTGTATAGTGTTGTAAACACAGTAGTGTAGTGTTGGTCCTGATGAAGAGACGGGTACATCTCGAAACCGGTAGACCTTAAATCTGGTAGTGGTTTTTACTAAGTTAACTAACACTCTGTTATAATGTCTAACCACATGGTTAATGCTTTAAATATTAATAACATGCAATTTTGTACGTTCATTGACTTAAAATTCATTCCTCTGTCCTTAGACCTCTTACTCTCACGAGAATCATCCGAGCGAGCGTGATTTTGTTTGTTGATTTTGTGTAATTTTTGATTTTGTTAATGCATGATCGAAAAATTCAACAATACCAGATATGCGAGGTAGTTTAAGGATATTATCCTAAAACCACCTGGCATGGCTGGTATTGTTAATACAATCAGCGGTGGATACCTGGCTATTTTTCATTTTAGTTTGACACTATCGCTACTGCGTAAATATGACCTCGTGGCTAGTTATATCTGATAAAAAAATGTATTTATTTCTTTGTTAACCGGTTAGACTTTTTAAGGTTTGTCTATATGGTAGAAACTGATCAAAAATAATATTCTGATGGATATGAAAAACCATGTTGTTTCTTAAATGTTTTCACCTTCTTAATAATTTTTAATTGTTATTTTTTTTCACTCAACTGCAAATTATTATTTTAATCTCACTCACAGATATAAAAAATATTTATGTTACTAGTGGGTACTACTACTATTTAATACCATTGCTATAAATACAAGAAAACCTATTGTTTTAATTATGTCGCTTAGATATTTATTTATTATCTTTTTAAAGCTAAATAATAATAATAATAATAACTTACTACTATTTAGATAAAATACTATTTTCATATTTATTTAAAAGATACCTCAATAATTACGGAAGGTATTATTTTAGTATAACAAAACAAGAATTTCTGTAATGGTATATTATTTCGTCTCTTTTCGTCAAATCTCTAAAGTAAAAAATATATCTATCTGAGCCACCAACTAGTATATAGGCAATTCTCTAGGTTAATCTTCAATTCATACCAATAATATAATAAATATTTGGTACAAAAATATTATGAGACGATTCGTGTTCATTCACGAGTAAACTTTCTTGTTATTCTGAAATACGGAACACAATACATATATGTTTTATGATTTGGACAAGCTTTCTTTTGTTCTGGACTTGCCAAAACAGTTCCATTGTACTCTTCCATTCATGACGTTATGACCGACACAATTATTATGCGAAAACCTGCTTGGCTTGGAATAGTATGTCCTGGGTATTACGAGAACCTTTATGGTGGGCAGCCTCTTTATATTTTGTAAATAATAGTTTTTTACTAAACAATACAGACCTGGGTCTAGTTCTGAAAACAAGATGTATCTAATATCATTATAATGTAATTTGGATTGCTATTGAATCTTCATAACGTTTAAGAAATCTTTTTAATCGGGAATTTTATCATTGCAAACATAATTTAATAAATTATATAATTTATTCGTTTGGTGAGTTTTACATGTTTTCTTACAAATCCGTTTAAAATGCCTGTGTTTTTACAATGAAAAGATTATTGTAGAATGATGTGAACAATTCTGTAGTTGTTCGCCGGTGAAATAAATTTTTTGAACCAAGTTTATATTTTTAATGCTATCAATAGCTTAGATATATTTTTATAGACCATAATAGTTGAGTAATGATATTTGGTAGTGAGTTTACCATTACGACCTAGTAACCAAAGATATCGGTCTACAAATCGGTCTACTATCGGTGCTTCCCATACTTCTGTATGGAATGGAGGCTTGGGTACCCTACAGAAGACACGCTAGGAGTCTGGACATGTTCCACTAACGATTCCTTCGCCGCATTCTACAGATCCATTGGAGCGACAATATATCTAACATTACAGTTCTGCGTCCCTCTAAATGTCGGTCAATTGAAGACATGATCATGGAAGCGAGAAACATATGTTAAGCATGGGCGATCACAGACTTCCGAAGCGGGTCTTATATGGGGAGATAGTAGGCAGGCGAAAGGCCGGAGGACAGAAGAAAAGGTATAAAGACTGTCTCCGAGAATTGCTGAGCTTATGTGGAGCACCTGAGAACTGCGAGCAGCTGGCACAAGATCGTGTGAGCTGGAGGAGAGTTTGCTCTCGGGCTGATGGTGTTGCGGTGGCCAGATGATGAAAAAATGAGCAGCGAGCCGTAACCATGCGTCAATGGGACCGACCGATGCAACCTGACCCCTTCCTAAGTGAAATATGCGGGAGAAAGTGCACCTCTTGAATAGGGTTATTTTCCCACGTACAACTCATGAGAGGCGCAGCAACAATAACTAAGTCAGAATGGCGAGGCCCGGTTACAACAACAACCATTACGACCAGCCAGTCCTGGAATTCTCAAACAAAGCTTTTCCTTTCATCTCCTCCAGTTTAGAAATAGATAGAATTTTATTGTTAGTTTTCGTGTACTTAGCGCAATTAAACAAAATTAAAAAAAAAAATGGATATAATAATAATTACAAGCGAGAAAGCCGCAAAACACTACTCTATTTTTTAAGCATTGTCGTTTGCAGCCGCTCGCTCTCCTCGACCGGCTCGGTGTCGCGAGCACTCGCGATGATGACGTTCAAATTTTACGCTACGTGCCCCTTGGACCAGCTCCTATTGTACCTTTCTCCGAGCAATTTCTTTAAAACACCGCGAACTTAATTAATAAACTCCGCTTAATTAATTATTTCAAACAATTTAAAAAGAACCCGAGAATTCTTTTGTCAAGGAGATATTTTAAATAAATGTATTGAATATTCACTATTAAGTTGCTGTACCTCAGGTCCCTGAGGACCCTATGGAGGCGGGTAGTTTGTGAATCTTTCACAATGTTTTATTATTAATTAATACTTAGAAGTAATAACAAGTCTACCAATATGCAACAAAAATAAATATATATAAGAATAAAAATCAATAAAATAAATCATTGAGTTAATTAATATTCAATAGATGTAATTCTGACCGGCGCATTATGGAAAATCGAGGTCTGATTAGGATCAAAAATCAATAACTCTTTAAATTAATAAAATTTTGCATACATGTAAAGTAGTTTATATAGCTTAAAAAAGATATAATTTTATTTTAAATATATTTTTTTTACATGCAACTTAATATATTCAAAATAATCAGGACAAAATTTGAAATTGCTTTTTTTTTATTTCTAAAAATGTCAATTTTTATTACAACGTATTCTAAAACTAATTATTATATTATATACCTAATTAAGCCATAACCAATAAATAAAATAAAGAAAAACATGAAATGAAAACTGCTTAACCACTTAGATGTCCATGACAAGTGTGTTCACTTTATCACTTTAAAAGTTAATTTCTTGTTAAACTTTGTAGGAATAGGTTTAAAGTATTTTATTACATTTCTGAAAAGCTCATTTTTTAAAATATTTTAAAACTGCTAAAATTTTTTCAATTTTATGTTAAAATTTATCTTAAAATTGGACATTAAAATAAAGAAACAAAAAATTTTTAGTTCATCGAGACATTTGGCAGTTATCTACGTCTCGACACGCTTTACATTTAATGTTAATTTATAGTCTAGAGTCTAAATTATTCATAAGAAACATTTATAAAAGTTATTTGCAAATATTTTCTTATTACGAAGTTATTGGGAAAAATCAAAAAAAAATTAAAATTTAAAAATCACATCCATTTTAAGCTATATAGATTACCTTTAATGTGTGCAAAATTTTATGAATATATCTTTAGAAATAAAAGAGTTGTTGACTTTTGATCCGAAGCAGACCTCAATTTTCCATAGTGCGGCGCTCTATTGATTGTAAATTAAAAAACATACTGTTTTTCATCTGTGGTACCGAATATACGTAAGTTTACGAACTTGTGTACGAAGGCAAAATGATGGTTGTGACTAATCAAACATCGTCTGTGTATTTATATGAAGTGTATGAATTTTTTAATTTTTGCTATAAGTTATTTTAATGATAGTCCGATATTTTATAGAAAATAAATCATAAATATTGAATAAATGCAAATTTTGAAGTCGCCTATATCCGTGACTATTGATATTACGATAGTGTTCCTTCACCATTTTCGACTCATAATTATGTATCTTCCTGTAGTCTTGTGGACCAGCTATGTTACACCCTGAATATTCATAGTATCTACATCATGAAGATTTTCCTCGATCAGTTTATATTTCATGTAATAAATATGCAGTGGCAAGAGGCAAGGTGTGTGGATATAATAGAGAGGCCGGTGAAAGAGGCCGATGGGGGGAATCCACCCCGCGAATGACCACCAACCAGATGGACGGGTCTGGTGGAGCCAGCAACCCAAAGGTCATTTCAGAAATATTACAGAGGGCCCTTCGGTCGCGGTATCAACATATCCATGCTGAGAGCATATCTAAGAGTAAGGAAAACCGTAAAAAAAGTTTGTTTGTAATGAAACAATATTTTTAAATTGGGTTCGGTTCATTCGAGTACAGAATTAATTATTTATTGGATACAAAAAAAAACCACGTTATTTTTAAAAGAGTAATAAAAAGGAAACCAAAATCATTTTGATTTAAGAAAATAATTTCAGCATTAAATATTATCATAATCATTAAAATACATAATTATGTACGTAATAATGTCCGCCACTAACGCTACAAGATAGCGCTGTTTACACGCTAACACAAAAATGCAAATATTTGTTGTGACAGTAACATTTTTATTGACATTTGAAAAGAAAGTAAAGTAGAATTTCAGCAATTAGAGAACATACATAGGTCATTTGCATTAATAGAAAGATGACTTCATTCATATTTTTATATGTGATAATGAAAAAAATAATTATTTACATTTTAAATTGATTTGCCAATATTGTGTTGTTGCTGTGACAAATTAATGTACAACTTATGACTAGTAAATATAAAGTTGAAACACAAATTCCATCTTATTCTCCGAATGAACTTGAATGCGCGTGCAATAACACATATTTCGAATAAAATTGATCTCTTAGTTTATAAAAAATAACTGCAGCATTATACACTCCATTTTCCGGTGAAATAAATATAGTTTTAAAAATCTTATGTCAAAGTGAAGCCATGTTTGATATTTTCCTTACAACTATATTTCCAGATGAACGCTTCAAATTTATCCCTCAGGAGTCTACATTCATTTATAACCATAAAGGCAATGCGGAACTATCGTTACCAAGTATCATAAACACCAATCACCGCGCTCTCGCAAGGGATGCAAAATTAATACTTAGTTTGCCGGTTACTAAGACGTACACACACTTCCTTCCTTTCCTACCCCACTTTTTTACTTGTTTTATAATTGTTTTTTTACGCATTGTAACTTTATTATGTCAATCGATTATCTAGAAAGAGAAAAGCATTATGGCCATTCATAAGAATAAAAATATATGGTATAACTCGATTGGACAGTCCAAGCGAAGTCCGATTTGAAAGAAAAATGATCTTTAACAGACTAAACGATATAATTAATTCGAATTTTTGAGTATGAGGCATAATTTTTTGAATATTTTTATATTAATGACAGTGACATTTTCTTAGTACGCATGTTTTAGTAGTTTTATGGATACTGCAATATAGGAAACAGAATGTTTAATTTTTGTCTTTTTTAAAATGATGTATTTAACAACTTGTCGAAAAATATTAATGTCTGAATAGCACCATTTCAAACTTTATACAAACAATTTGTAAATAAAATATATGGCCTTTGTTTCAAAATATACGAGATTAGTGTACCAAAGATAACTCTATTGCTTGAAAACTAATATAGTGTTTCGGGGTTATAATTTTTTTTATGTTATAACAATATATTTATTCATATTTTTTTAAGGTCATGCTTCAAGAGTAAATGGATCGATCATAATAAAATTGATTAAAAGCTTGTTTATCTATGGGTTTTGCAAAATGATTTAATAAGTTTATTTTAAGTTAAATTTAGCAAATCGAGAGCAAATATGAAAATCAAATATGAAAAAATGGTATAAAAGTAAAAAATAATAGTTTTCAGCTTTTCGAAAAATGATAATATAAAGATCCTAGAAATGGATTCACAAAAATACACATTAGTAACCTCAGAATCAATTCTAAAATTGACTTTCTTGATAATAATGGACGAGATCAAAAAGTTCAGTAAGGCTTAAGTGGTGTCAATAAGCAATGAAACTATGACTATCTACCAAGAGTCAAGCAGCTCAAATAGTAAACTTGGAGGGTGAAAATACAACAGATCATGTTAGCATCAAATAAAGCAGCTCAGGTAACTTCAATCACCGCTTCGTAGATACTTCAGACCACAAATCAAATGGAAGTTACAACCTAAAATATTACAATGTTTCATCTACCGGAAAGTGATTATCACCTCTCATTCAATCTAATAAGTTATATTGTGGCGTGGAGTTATTAGAAAATGTTGACAAAGCAGAAACTGTCAAGATATACACAATACAATAAGTGCAATTATAGGAAAATGAAAAGGCCACTCAATTGATATTAAATAAAAATAAATTACCTAATGATATTGAGATTTAGCGAGACCTCGCGAATACTCAAAGCAGGGAATTTAAAGTACTATGCTATGAGATTGCAGTAAGAAAAAAAACGACGAAGTCAACTTGGCGGTAAGATTCTTTGACATGCAAAAATCTGATTTGGAATTTTTTAAAATTATTTTTATTATATATTTTACATTTAACAAGATCCTTTTTATCCTTAACAAGATATAATTTAGTTATCAGCAGGTTTCTTATATTACTGTGAATAAACTTAACCATTGAATAACAGTGTTGGCTTACAAAAATTTATAAAATTATAAAAATATTAAAAATTATAAAGTTATTAATCTTATATTAATATGGAAAATATAAGAGGTTTGTGGACGGAATACCCCAGGTAGGGGAGGAGATTCAAGATGACAAAGAATAGGATAGTGATGCGGTAGGTGAAGATATTGTTAGCATGCAGACAGTTCACTATTGTTCCACTCCACTCCCTGCATGCCACTTTTATCTTTGCATATGAATCCAACCAGAGGGCTTGTACTTCTATTAGCAAAATATTCGCGGAGTTATATCCAAATAATCGGGACTATTTTGGTTACTATTCACCACAAAATGTTTGTGCTCACTGAAATATAGCTGGACCGAAATGTTCAAATTCAATTTTGATAATTTTGGTGTCCACGGACAGGATCGAATCAATAATAATAGCGACAATACTAAAGAAGGTGACATCAACATCAAATAAAAAAATAAAAAATCCAGAAAATAATCTGGAGCAAGTTTTTGTTCGGTTTGCCGCTTCGCCAGTCGGTATTGTCTTAAGATGCGTTTATATTCCCCCTGGGTCAGATATGACGAAATATAGAAGCCATGTGGATGATGTAGAAGCTCTATGGGTCGAGTATCCAAGATGTAATGTTGTATTGAAGGGGGATTATAGTTCCCGAATATCTAGTGATTCCCAAACTTTGAAGAGGAATTGAAACAGGGATGTGAATGTGACCAGAATAATTTAGGCCATCATGTAATTGCCATTGTCTACATTGAATGGGCTAGCTCTAGGGAAATTATTAAACTTTGTATGGTAATAATCCACTGTCAACTCTGACACGCACTGACTGCGCAGTATCCGGTTGATTCCTTTATATCGCTATCGTTTTCTTGATTTTTCGAGAACTTGAGAGAATAGTACACACATTTCGAGGAACTATGATAATTCGTCCTTCCTTCATATTCTACCATCTCGTGACAATATTTTTTATTTTACGAGATATCGTATATGTTATATTTTGTTTAATTTTACTTTATTAATTTTTAAACTTTGTTATTTTCTTTTATTTGTATTTCTCTACATTTGATATAACATGGCTTGTTGGTCTTGTGGTTAGGACTCTCGCCTCGTGATCCAAAGGTCGCGGGTTCTCCAACTAGCAAGTTAGTCCTATTTTCATAGCACAAGCGTTTAGTTTAGTTTGAAAATAGTAAGAATATTTATGTGACACGTAATCCGTGTTCGCATCACTATTTAAAAAAATGTTATTTTGTTATTTAATGTTATTTTATTTAAAGATGTTTTTTCTTTGAAATAAATTTGTGTTTTTACAATGTAGAGACGCGATTTGCTAGCCGTCCCGCACTAGTACTTTTGCTTCGTCTACGGTAGCAAAGAAACCACTTTAGCATTAAAACAATGCCAATCTGGATAGCGAAAGTGTAGGGCCGATACGGGAGGAGCTCACTTAACTATGATGTTTGTAGCGATATGCGTGTTGTCCACTGTCCCTAAACTCTTTGAATCACTAGTTTTGAGTCACCTTTCCCCCTCTCATTGTCGCTTCGTCAGCATTAGGGCAATCGGATCGGATGTTTAAGCTGATTTTAGCAAGGCTTTTGGTAAAATACCGCAAGATTTGCTAAACCACATGCTGAAGTCTTTAGGCATCAATAAAACTCTGCACGATTCGGTTTTTAACAGGGCCTTGCAGTGAGTACAGTGAAGTATGATTTTTACGTACACATTTAATTTGGACAAAAATCAAAATAAGATGTGTATCTTGTAATATTCCTATCACAATTATTATCTTATTTTCCATTGTAAACTTACCATTATATTCTGTCCCTGTATAAATATTACATTTTTATTTTTTCCAAAAAATATGTGTACAAAGTGATACTGCCGTATACTCACTGCGCTCACCTCATTTTTAGTTGTTTACTGAGATTGGTAGTAATAACACGTGGGAGATATTAAAATGTGTAGATTTGTGGCTACTAGTGGTATGCCACAGGGAAGCCACCTGAGACCTAAATTGTTCTTTCTCTTCATTAACGATACAGTGGATATTTGTAAAAGACGCCACCGTACCGTTAATTAAGACCGCAGAGAATGATAGAGTTATATACAATAGGACAATGACTAAGGTTGATGGTTGATAAGGTACAAAAGAGTATAAATTATCGTAAATGATTTTTTTTCAATCGTTAACTATTTTTCTAAGCGCAGGACATAAACTACAAATCCTTGGGATGGATTTTTTTCATAAGCATCTGGACTGAATTCTTAAAGCATTTTGTTTATTATCTACATTTCTTTTATTACCTTCGTTATTCATTGTTAAAATATAGCTATTCATCAAATAACATAATGATATATGAATATACGGCTCAGGCTGACTTTGGTACATTAATCCTTCAACAAAAAACTTTGTATACTTATTAAAAAACTTAACGTTAAATTCTTATTATGCCTTATTTACTAATAATTATTTTCATGCAGCTATATTAACTAATAATAATAAATTATATTTTATTTCATTTTAAAAAAGTAAATAACAACAGTTCGTTAATGATATTAATTGGTGGATATACAAAGGAAAAGGATGCAAGCACTTACTTTTCTTGATGCTAGTTCTGTAATTCCTTCGGTCCACCATACAACGTACGGCGAGGTGATTCCTTCATGGGTTGGATAACACTCGCGATTATTTGTGTTGATTAAGTTTTTAAGCAGTAAAATAAAGAAATAGATATTCTACAGCGGTAGGTTGTGTTTCTTAAAGGTGGTAAGCGGTACTCGGCGGCGCACACTGTGATATATGCACTATCTAGCGGATACACTTAATACAATGAATAATAAATTAATTTGTATCTCAGGATGTACTTAAAAGATTTTTATGAATCATTACTCGGATGTTCATACATATATTCTTTACATGTATACATGAATAAAATCTATTCATATTAACAGTTTCATGAAAAAAAAATTAAAGTCAGTTCATTCGAGTTACATTTGCTCAAATCGAGCGTGATTTTTTATGTCAACTTTTCTCATTTTGATTTTCTGTATGTCCGTAACTCGGTGGAATAAGGTTAGAATTACAACAACAATACTAATGAAAACAAGCCGCTAATAAGGCCTGGGCGCCCATGTGATACGTCAATCAGCGCGCGGCGCATGTTGCACGTATGGATAGGCATTAATTATTATTAGGTATGTACCGTGATTTTTCATAGATTTACGGCTAGTAAAATAGACAATGAGCTGAAAACTTTTCCAGCAACCATAGTAATACCCATTCAAACCTGCATTTCACATCTGACTTATTAATTTTCAGTTTTGTTTGAACAAATTCAGAAATTTATTCCTTCATTTGGCGTGCTTTATTTTTTATAATCTCCTTGTTTTCTTTTTTGCTGCCGTAGAAGCCTACAGAATCTAGTGGAATTGGGATGAGAAGTTTGCCATATTACGAAGTTAGTTCGATCGTAAAATAAACGAAGTGAGACGAATGTTGTAGAAAATAAATTTTCATCATTGTTGTCAATGTAATTATAACCCTCTGGGCTTAGCTACCACCATGTCCCTATTTCAAAATTAGTAATAATTAATTTCGTAGTTAGCCGGCAGCTTATCCAGGCACCTCACTGAAGACTTTTTCTTATAAGTTGATTCGTTTGACTGCGAGGTCAAATATCAGTTACAGTGAACGTAGCTTGCGGAGGGTAGCACACTGACTTCGCTTTCGTTACAAAATGGTAAGCTAGAAAAATATTTAAATTTATACCCTTTAACTATGTATATATATACTGGTGTGGGCAATTTGGCAATGACCATTAAAGCCAAGGTGACTTTTGGAGAGAGTTTTGACTCTGGTACTTCAAAAACTCTTCATACTTTTTTATTCGAGTAAATTTATAAGGAGACGCGGTAGCTTTCACTAGATTGGCTTCAGTAGCAAGCGCCAATTTTATTTTTTGTCAATTTTTTGTAGATACTAGATTTCTGGTTTTTCTCTTTTGCACTTTCAAAGTACATTTTTCGAATGACTTCCTAGGTCTATCTGATTTTTTACACGTTTGAAATTGTAGCATATCGAGAAACTTAGAAGGCAATGATATTATGTCTTCCAAACATGCCGCGTGTTCAGCCAAGAATCTTCATAATTTTCTTTGGCTTTTCTCCCATTTCGCAGCTATTCTCATACTAAGACTACTGATATACACTTTCAGTTCTCTAAGTACTCTTTTTGGATCAACCAGGTTGTGTATCTGTATTAGAAAATTCAAAATTAGACAAATTTAATGAAATAATAAATATTATCAAAGCAGATAAAAAAAGTTCTCGTTGGATGCATATACTTTTTGTAAAATCATAGCAAAGTCACACTTCTTCAAAAATATTACAATTTTGACAAGTTCGAGTAAATGGCTTTGTAAATGGCAATAAAATATACCTTTTTTAAATTGCAATAGACATACACATAAAATACCTATGCGTATTAATAACTTTTTGTAGAAATAAATACTCTTTACACTTCATCACAGTGACTCAAATTAACGAACTAAGTTGCTGTCTGAATGACGGCCTGCGCAAATGTCACTTTGCCAAGTTGCCATATGGTATTGCTCTTTAGCAAATAACTATCAAAACTAGTGCCTTGTTAAATAGCTACTGTTTCCAAATTATTAATTTTTATTTGTTTGATCTTTAAGTTCTTAACAAAGTTCCACTAGATTGGGAATATATCACAGTGTGCGGCGTTGTTCGAATGAATGCAGATCTGTGCTTGCTGATGCGGTTAATAGACAAGGTAGATGGGTGAAGTACGAGGGGGAAGCGGAGATGATCTAACCCATTTCACCCGCGTTCTAAATGGTGCTAACATTCGTGGTCATTTCCCACCTTTCAGAGGGCAGATCCCCGGCTATGATCGGCGCGTTTTATTGCAAACCGTGTCTTTTTATTTCCTGTTTTCTTGTTAAATAGTCTTATTAAAGTACAAAGTATAAATATAAACGTAACTAAATACAGTTAAGATAATCAAATGTTAGTGATTACACGTTTTAAGATTGAAAAGTTATTTATTTGTTATACCTTCATATCAAAAACATTGAAGCTTGATAGTATTTCATATATTTTATTTATCTAATGCACAAACAACATAAAAAAATATTCTTACAACTTAATATTGTGTCGAAAAAATTTTTTTTTCTATGTCTCCTTAATTAGACCGCAGTCTGCTAAAGACGATCTAGAAGATTAATCCATCATTTACAAGAATGAATACCATAGAATAATTATTTATTTTAACTCGATAATCACTTTGATTTATTGTGGTATTTGTGTGATTTATAAAATAGAATTAGGTACCAAAAAGATAACATGTTTTAGAAAAAAAAGTAAATTTTAAATATTATGTATTAAAACAAAAAAAATTAATGAAAAAAATTCAGAAACTCGCAGAAATTAAACTCTTGAATTATGTAAACTTTTTTTACATTAACTAATAAGTTGGGCTCATAAAAGCATTTCTTAACATTTCATTTCGTCATAAGAAGTTTTTTTGCACTTTTATTCTTTGCTGAATGCACTTAAATATATAATTTAATGCATGAATTAATTTTTTCATAATTTGTATAAAATAAATATTGTATTACTTTATTATAATGCTGTGCTTATTATAAGTATTAAGATCTAGGAAAACTCAAACTAGACCTTAACAAGTCGTAATATTTTTTTGTCATTTTTATATTTATTTATTTTTCAATTGAACGTAAGAAAAATTCATGAGGCTCAAATATTGTAGCGAAACATATCAGAAAAATACTCGGGATTCAGAAAATCAACATATGTTTTCTGACCATACCAGGAATCGAACCTGGATCCTCCAGTGTGAGAGGCCACTGGACTACGGGGGCTTCTCGAAAGAGGAAAATAATAATAAAAAAAGAGAATGTTACTGGATTAAAATAATAAACTAATTTAAGTACATTTAAGAAATATATGTAAGTTCTTAAAATGTAAAGCAAAGCTTACTTACTTACATAGTAAATTAGTACCTATAGATAAAAAGAATATTATGTAAAATATTGGATTTAAATAAAAATGTTATTCATAAGAACTTACATAAGGTTACTTATTTATATAGCAAAATAAAATAAATAAAAATAGTTTAATAGTACCTATAGATAAAAAAAATATTATGTAAAAAATACCGCATCGAGACATTAATGAATTGGTTTAGTTGGAATTTGTATTATGTTTAGAGATTCTCATCAAATTAGCTGAGGAATTTGCAGAATGAGAAGGAAAGTTCGGGCATTGCTTGGAATGCAATTTAACTGTCTCAGACTCACTAACTTTGTTAATTTGTCACCGCTCTTAAATTCGTATACTGTTTTTTTCTTATTCTAGAAACAAAGCTAGGTAGATATCGAAGTTTACTCTGTAGATTCACTAAGTATTTCAACGATTCCCGATACTAAACAATTTTGACGATGTTTTTACATGCCTCTACGAATGTACTTAAATATTTACTGATAATATTTTTTGTAACAAATAATACAGTTAAAATTTAATTATCAAGATTATTCTTGTTCGAGTCAAATTCTTAATTATTTACTTAATATAAAGTTTTTTCAACAAAGTACTAAGATGTTATTCATCAGCGTATTTTTAAATTTTTTCATAATAAAATATATTACACGGTAATTTTTTTATTTATTTGGAAGCGAGTATATTTATATTTATTTATAGTATATTTATATTTAACCGTCTATATTTTTCCATCCAGTAACTGATTCATTATATCGAGGGTAGAAAGTCAAAAATGCGTGATTATTTCGAACTTTACAGAACATCAAAAAATGTTTTGTCAATATTTATTTTATTATTAAACGATTTCCATACCTGTTTTGGATAAACAAATATGGAAACTGTTTAATAATAAAAGAAACATTGACAAAATCAGATTGACATAACGTTATTTAGTTCTCCTGTAAATTTAAAAATAATCACTAACGCCCTTTTGGCTTTCTACCCTCGATATAGTTACGTATAGTTAAGGATAACTATTTATGTATGTCTCATATCACAAAGTAGATAAAAAAAATACAGTACTGTTGAATAGCGCCCTCGCAACGCAGTGGGTATTACACTGGCTTCCAAAACCGAGGGTTCCGGGTTCGATTTCCACAATTTATTTTGTGATTTACTCAAGCCTGGGTGTTTTGTGATGTATTTTGCTTCTGTAATTGGGCCTCCTAGCCTGTTAAAGCGTGAAAAAAAAATATAGTGTGTAATTCAATTAATTTTACTTAAATTTCTTAGGTATTTAAAAAACCTATAGCTGTATCCAGAGTTACTCGTTAAAAATATCTGTTTCAATTTGATACCCACGCAATTCCTCTTCTGTCCATTTTACCCTCTTTCTGCATCCTCTTCCCATTTACGTTTTCCATTACCTGGTAGAAATTGTGTGCCGGCAAATTTAAACAGCCAAAGTACCAATAGGTAAAAATTAATATCTCAACTAACTGTAACCTTGATTAGTCTTGATTAGATTACCACATACAAGAATCTTTTTGGTGAGGTATTGCATATAATAATAATTTTACTAAAGAGTTAAGGTTGTTATTACTGTCGTTGACATATTTAACTGTAACTGGTTGCGGATATTTACATAATAATACAAATAATTTACGCCCTTGAAAGCAGTAATCAGTCCGCCCTCTACCTCCGCGGGTAAAGGTCATCCTCCTGATGACGTTCACTAAGAATTCAACGAAACGTCGAGAATTGTTTCTCGGAAAAACATACGGTTCGTATAAAATATCCGCAACCAGTTACTATTAAATAATTTTACTGTTAATATTTGCTAGTTATCATTGTTCTAAAGGAAATAATATGTATTATTATCTATTAAATAAATTTAAAAAATAATCAAAATCTTTACAGCAGTATCCCGACTAGTTAAAATTTTGTTTATCCAAAATTCCAACGAACAAGTATCCCTAATAAATATGAATATTTTAATATTTCCAGTTTATTTAATAGGATGATAGATTATTATAGATTCTTCTTCAAAAATAGCAAAATAATTTTGTGATGACACTATGAATTAATAAAATAAAATTAGTTATTTAAAAAAATCGCTTGTTTGTTAATTGATTTGTAATGATTGTGATTATTTTTATATAGGAAAAACGTGTAGAAAATTTGAATTTAGAGTTAAGGAACACTTAAGGTGTTTAAAAAGCAATAATTATTCTTAATTTTCTAACCATCTTTTGGCTATGGATCTTTCTTTTGATATTAATAAGCGTTTACAAATTTTACATACAAATTATACTAAATCACAGTTTCGGAAATTATAAATTTTGGAAATAAGAAAAAGTGTTAATAGTAAATTGAATATTATAAAAAAAGGTCCTTTTTACAAATAGTTATCTTTTAAATTTATTTTCATGTTAATTAGGTATTTTATTATTATTCATAATTTTTTGTATATTGTGACGTAGCAACCTCTGTTCGTCACACCTCTTCGCGAAACATCTAAAGAAATGAATTTATCGATCCCCGCACCAACTATCTGCACCAAAATTGAATTCTAACCGCGTAGGTACCGCGAATACTCTATGGAAAAAATAATGTCTTTGGTCTACTGCAGATAGTTTCACAGCGGTCGGGGACGATATTACAAAATGGCGCATTCGAAATCTGACACTTCGGCACGCAAGATGTGAGCCTTCCTGTGAACCCTCGTGCTAATAGAGGGTTCTTCCACGCGAGCGTTTCGCGCCATGGCCAGGTGACGCAGCGTGGAGTGAAAGGTGTATCCCTTGCAACGCCTGGGGGGCAGCTGCAGTGATGATGTTCCGGAAGTCATCTGCATCGGCAGCCCGAAGCCTCGGGGCGGGGTTGTTCTCTGGACCCATAAGGGAGCAATCCTGCTTCAGATGCAAGGCCAGTAAAATGAAGACCACGACTTGCCTGGTATTCCAATTCTTTCTAATCATCAACTTCACATCACGCCTGGAGCGAGCTGCGTGTTATCTGACTCCGTAAATACTAGAACATGTGCATCAGGTCGTGCTGTTTTTAAAAAAGGAACATTGCTAAGCATGTGCGGAAGCGGTGTTTGTGCCAGAATATTGTAGCTTCATTGTTTTTAAATCTGAAATAGAAATTTTGACCAGATGTTATTGAGTCTACAGAATGTGATTGCCAGCGCTTCCGACACCCGCGCTGCGTCACCGCCAGTAGTATAAAAGTATTTTGTTCCACTGTCTTTTCCATCCTTGTAGCTAGCGCTGATGTCGAGGCGTGGTAAATCAAATTTTCACCTCAATTTATTGTATAAAAAAGGGATTTCGATGTGCGAAATTCCCAAAAATACTTCATGAAAAATTGTCACCTTCTGTGGCACTATTAATTTCTGTTTAAAATTCATTTGAATAAATTCACATTCATCTAAATAATTTTTCGTTATATAACCCTGTCATTGAACTGTTGCAACTTAAAATATGTTAAAGTGAGAGACAGCTGAAGTGCAGCGTACACGACACCGGAAGTACCCTGAGTTTGAAATGTAGAAGCAAGGTGAGATCCATTCTTCTCCGACTGAGCAAAACTGGTGGCGACGAGGAGTTCTGATGGGAGCATCAGAACCTCACGTCGTAATATATATAATATTCGATTGTCTATACTTCGATTTTTAAATTTAATTTTTGTTATAGGTCAACCACAATTAAAAGACCATTCACTAGCTTTCTCCGGTAAGAAGAAAGCGGGGGGAAAGTTATCTGGCAAGTCCTATTACAAGCCTCACTATGATATTCCAAATAAATATTTATTTTTTAGTTTAAAAACGGTTACTTAATTACTAGAAAAAGTTCTTTTGTGTTCATTTTTGCATCGTAACAATACACAATTTTTTGCGCACATTCTTTTGAATGCGGTCTAGCAATAGTTTACAATTTTATCCTGACGAAGGGGCCATGTTGATATTTTCAATATAAAAAAGTGGTGAAAACTAAGTTTATTTTATTAATTAGATTATTATAGATATTAAATAACAAAATAATAACTTTGTTATCTCTATCTTTTTTTATGTTATCTCTATCTATAGAGTTTAATAATTTTTATATTTATTCCATAACTTTAGTTATAACAATCTCTCATATCGGTATATATCCGTTATCTAACTAGCAATAATTTTTCTGAATTTGCGAACTTCATCATGGATAGTAAATATTATTTTCACTCATGTGTAATAAAATGAATAACCAGCTATTAAGCAATCGGCTACCGCCGATTGCTTGCTGCTAGGCCCAGCGGGCGGCTGTCTGGACCGCTGCGCGGTCTATAGAAGCCACAGTATTTCTCAAAACAATCACATTTTCAAAAGGATATTCTAGTACTAAATTTAAATAAAGATCTATCAAATATAATTTATTTGTAAAACAATAATGGAAAGTAGCACAAAATCGATATACTACTTTCTTGATACAATTTCGCCATTTGTTTTTTTTTATGCTGGCAATGAAAACACGCACAATACTAACACCATTTGTAGCGCATTCATAAGTTTTTGAAAATTTGTAAATTAAAAGAAATTTGTATCAATTAACATAACTATATTATATCTACAACCATCTTTATACCAATAACTTCAGCGTATTTTATCTTTGCCTAACCATTTTTTTAAATATTTGAACTTAATTTTTATATATGAACCGAATCAGTGTAAAAATTATTTATTTAGAAAGTAGTCAGTTTGATACTTGACATATCGAGGAGAGATTCTGTTTCTCTCGAAACTTAAGTAGTGAAAAAATATATAAAAATTATTAAACTTAGTTAGAGATTATTAAGTTAAAACTATTTAATATCTATAATAATCTCTCATCATGACTAACTATCTCTACACAGGAAACGCCAAATCCATCAATAATATAATTTTACCAATTTTTTCACACTCCTTTATACAAATATTTAGTGGTAATATTTTTGTAACAAATAGCACTTAAAATATGATTATCAGTATTATTAATTTTCCAGTCGTTAACGAAAACGTCCGAAAACGAAAAACCCTTTGTGGGGTAAATAAATATTGATCAACTCATCGGGTTTTGTAGGGTTCTGAACATTAAAAAAATGAAGTTTGAGGCTCGGAGCTGTCCCCCGCCCGCCGCGGTAAGCGATTCCGCCCCGGGCCACTTCGCACTTCACACTTCTTCACTTTGATTTGTTTGCTCTCGGCCACCCGCCCCGCCCCCGCCCGGATCGCTAACAAACGCCCCCAGCCCACTTGTAAAACTTTTACAATGTGAACATAAATCCGCCCTCAACAGCGCCCGCGCCAGGAATGTAGGTACCTACAAAAATGCTCACGGGTTACAACCTTTATGGCCCGATCGCGCGGAACAAACTCCAAAATACACCCGGCAAAAAATAACCGCGCGAGGTAGAAAGCGCCCGCAACTCGCTCGCGGAAGAAGTTGAATCGGGACGCTTGAATATCCTCTTTTAACGAAGCAGCGCGCAATTGGCCGCTGTTCTCCCGCTCCGGGGATGCGCTCGGCCCGTTCGCCTTTTTCTTCCCGTAATCTTATAGGAGGAAAATCTCTCCCGCGCGGGAATTATTTTAAGTAGATTTCAGCGATCGGTGTATTGAGGTGATCCCCTATTTATTGTGTTAACGATATTAAGACATACTAAAGAAATAAAGGGAATGGGTACTAATAAAGAGATTAGTACAATGGAGCAGGCTAGAGGAAACCTTGGATCACGTCCAGCGGGTACATTATTCATATTTTTATAACATATTAACGTTATCTTCGACTGTATAATAATTAACTTTTATTTTTAAAACTTTGAACAACAATTTAAGTTTTCTTCTCTGTTTGGTGATAATAAGTAATTTTTTTTGTCTTTACACTTCTTTGTATTATGTTTTGCTTACAATTTTTTTGATTTTCATTACAATTGTGGGATGTAAAAACAGACAGCAATATCCAAAAACATTAGAAAGTATTTTGAATGCAGTCGCCGAGGATAACTAATTTAAAATGTACTAAATTCTAGATTTTGTGTATCTATCCCTTCAAAAATCGTGTTTAATTTAAATGTATAGGCTATCTTTCCTATAATATTCTGAATTCAATATATTATAAATTAGTAATCCTTGAAGATTGCATTATTATTTTTTTGATATTGCTTCTTTGCATTTATACTCCACAATTGTATTTGTTCTCAGTGACAGAAGATTATCTATTTTGTATCTTTGTTTTATACTTTAGGTACTTTGTATACTTTTTATTTATTAGAAAATGTGTAATATACTTTACCTACTTAAACTAATTTTATAAGACATTTCATTTCTAAATATGACGATTTCATATGTTTCTTTAAAATGATTTATAAAATTTAATATAACTTAATATGTTATATTAAGTTGATGTTATTTTTAATTTGGAAGCAATTAAAATAAAAAAGCAATTAAAAAAGTATAAAATTGAATTTTCTTTCTCGATTCGTCTTAATAACGTAAATTTTATGGTTTTGGAGGTAATTTTCGAAAACTCCATAATCAAGAATATGGAAATTGATATAATCGATAGAGATTGATAAGGCGAAACAATAAATTAAATGTAGAACTAAAAAACAAGGGTTTTTGTAAACATAATTTTTATAATATTGAGTGCCTTTTTAACTAACTTAATTTTTTAGTCTGTTTAATTAGATACTGATTTAAATGTTTTCAACATTTAAACAATCTATACCTGTATCCAGAGTCACTCGAAGAAAATAACTGTTTTTATTTGGTACCCACAATCTTCCCGATTCTGTCCACTTTATTCTCTTTCCACACCCTCTTCTCATTTATATTTTTCCTTACCCCGTAGAAATTGAGTGAGAAAATTTAAACAGACAGAATTCAAATAGACAGAAGCCCAGAAAGCTAATAACTCGACTAACTGAAATCTCGATTAGCCAAAATCCCGAATAGTTAAAATCTCGATTAGCCAAAATCCAGACTTATAAGTTAAAATCTCGATTAGCTAAAATCAATCATACTAATTTTGTCTTGTCTTGTCTTGTCTCTTGTCCCGATAAGCTAATATCCTGGTTTAATAAAATCTCGAATAGTCCAAATCCTAACAGCACAGAATCCTGATTACCTATTAATCCCGACTAATTAAATTCTCCGTTAGCTTAAATCCCAGCAAACTAATATCCCTAATAATTTGATATTTTAAGTTAATAATATGTTGTGTATATAAGTTATCGTACACACTTAAATAATGTTAATAATTATTTTTCGAACGATGAAATATATGAAGTAAATGTTTTTATTTTGAAGACGTATCACAGTTGTAATAGTCTTAGAAATAACTTTTATTCAGAAACGCTCGGAAGAATTCCACGAAGGTAATCCGTCACAGATCCATTTAAACATCGTCCACAACCCTTGTCACAACCCTTGATCGACTGTCGCTGGTGGACGCTGTGGGCAGGCCTCACCGAGTCCACACACGAGTGCTTTTATAAATATCTATTTCATTTATCTATTTGTTTACTGACAACACTTTTCCACTGATTTCACAGTTGTCAATCTGCAATCGTCAAAATATATTTTCCCATATTTTACGCCGCGCCTCAAAATAAGGTTCATCTGTTCATTTCACAATAAATTGTCGAAAATAATTCAGAGTTATAATAAAAATTACTTTTCCCCAAAGCCTTTTATTTTAATAAATACAAAAAATCATTACAAAAATAAAATTAAAGCTTTGCTACTCGGCTTGTTGTTTTTCTTATTTTAATTTCTTATTCTCTTATGTTTCAATAAAGACGCTGAAAAAATTAATGCTTGAAAGAAAATATAAAGCCGAAACAAATCAAGTTATCAGAAATTATTGATTCACAGCGTATTTGTTTAGTATCCTCGAAGATTGCAATGCAACAGGGTCGTGTCTTACATTTATTCATTTTTTTACTGTCAATTGGATATTTCAAAGCTCCTTTTATGATGCAAATGACATTGCGAGTTAAAAACAGCGGCGTTGTCCTATAAATTCCAAATAGAATACGTGGATTAAATATTTTGACGACAGAATTTTTTTTCTGTGTCAGACATACTTTATGCTTTATAATATCACCAATCACTAATTAATTTCGACAAGATTTTTTGGTTTATCAGTAACTACACTCGCTTAGTTACCAAGAGGTCGGGGGTACCACGGAACCACCAAATTGATTAGTATTGGCTTAGTATTAGCTTAGTAAAAAGATTTTTGTGACAGGTATATTCCGTCTACGAATATATTTTTAAAAATAAGAATATATTATTATGCAACAGTTTGGATAGTCAGGATTAAATCATTTAAGCACAATAAAAAAATCCTTTAATAAAATTGTTACACTTATGGCGTTGTTATTACTCTACATTAAGTATTACTCATTATGTAAATGTTTATCAAAATAAAAAATAAATACAATAAAACAAAACGGATTAATAACATACACATATCCATATTAAATTTAATAAAAAAATCTACCATACACAAGTATTATATAAATAATAAAAAGAGTTGGATCTTTTAGCGCGAGCCAAATTGTGTATTCTGGTGCTTAAGAATAAGTTCCCCCGCTTGTGTTGTTGAGATGGGGCACTTGTAAAGACCGCCGAAAAGGTGAAATATAATAGCCATTTTGCTACTTTTAAAGAATGGATACTTTTCTTCCACTTTTCGCAGGGGTGTTGTTGCCTGCCTTTCCTCTCGTCTGACCAACCCCATTGATTTACCTCTTGGCTTCTTATATTTTATCCCCTCGCCTTTTAACCAGCGCCCATTGTACACATGTTTTATTCCTCTAAAATATACAGTTCTTGTAATTAAATTATTTAACATTAAATATAATAAAACAATTGTAAATAAATCATTTAGAAGATACACATGGCACCGAGGTGGAGAGTGGAGTGAACCGGGTCAGTAAAGCGACGTCGCTTCTTGGTAAGTACAACGTTTATTAGTAGATAAGACCATATTACATTGACTGCTTGGTTAGCTAGACAGTGTGATCCACCTGATTACACAGACAACCCCGTTAAGTAGGACCTCAGAGGTGAGGCCAGGGCGTCCAGCTTTATTATGAATATGATACAATATGTAAATAATTATTAAAAAATATCTTTATCTAATTGTTAAGGAGTCACAAATAATATTTAGACAAATCATATAGAATTATAGATACAGATTTCTGTAATGATCATCCTAGCTAAAGCTCTGTACCTGAAATTATATATAAATCATACGTAACTTTTTTTAAATTTCATATATCGAGGATAGAAAGCCAAAATGGCGTTAGTGATTATTTCAAACTTTACAGGAGAACAAAAGAAAGTTCTGTCAATCTGATTTTGACAATGTTTTTTTTAAATTATCAAACGGTTTTCGTATTTGTTAATCCAAAACACATATGGAAATTGTTTAATAATAATAGAAATATTGACAAAATAAGGTTGACAATAGATTATTTTACATATTTATTCAAGAACACATTCGTATTTGTGAAGTTGTAATTTTTCAGAAAAAAGCTCTGTAAAATATTTTTAATAACCAAATTAATTAAGTAATTAGAAAGACATACAGAAAAATCTAATACACGAAAAAATATTTGGCTACTACCGGGATTCGAACTCGGGTCACCTCCTATCCGGGGACGGTGCTCTGACCTCTAAGCTATAGAAGCCTTGTACATTTCCGTGAATATATCGACCTCATATGTAATTCTCATTAAATGTGTGTTCAAATAAAAAATAATTAATTAATTAATCATGGCGTCCATCTATCGGTAGTATTTAATCAATTATTGAGAATTACATATAAGGTCGATATATTCACGGAAATGTACAAGGCTTCTATAGCTTAGAGGTCAGAGCACCGTCCCCGGATAGGAGGTGACCCGAGTTCGAATCCCGGTAGTAGCCAAATATTTTTTCGTGTATTAGATTTTTCTGTATGTCTTTCTAATTGATTATTTAATTTGGTTTTAAAAATTTCATTCATGTTAAATGACACTATCCACTTAATAATGAATTAATAAATCGATTAATTAATTTGGTTATTAAAAAGATTATTTTACTGTCCTGTAAAGTTAGAAATAATCACTAACGCCCTTTTGGCTTTCTACCCTCGATATGTTATAGGTTAGCATCTAGATGACTATCTTTAACTATTTCAAATTTATTTTAATTATCTCATTATTTTGTTTAGCGATTTCATTAAAAAATATCATACTTACTTATATGACAAAGATTATGGAGGACATCCCTACGCATTTTTAAGTTACTCGATCACCAATAATGAAATTATTTGATCAAAAAAATCGGTGAGAAGTATACGGTGCCGGTATTTAATTAGAGGCAATAAAGCGCTCAGTTCTGAGAAATGCAGCAAAGTAAGCTAGGGGCGTGTGTCGGTGTAGTTCTCCCGTCTCCTGGAGCAGGTCACGTGCCAATCCAATGGCTCCGATAATCCTTCCTCCGCCGGCTGCTCGCGCCTCGGACGGACTGGTTTGGATGGAACTGAGCTTTGCATTTACTCCACGTCATGAATCCACGTCATCTACTAAGGGTGTAAACACCAATCTTCCGCATCGTCAATACATTACTTCTTCAATAATACATAAAAACATTATTCATAGCAATTAAAATAAGTTACTTAGCATAAATATTAGGCTTCATATATAGAATCACAAAACCATTCAAAAAACCATCATCATTAATTAATATGTTTATATAATTCATTGGTTCGTAGCAATTTGGAATTTGGTTGTGTCATTTGGTCACCTCATTATATAACTCACAAAAAAAGTAACCCATAAAAACCAAGTTTTTACAATACTCCCTTTCTCATTTTCAGATTTCGCGTCTACCATATGCGTTGAAATATCCATACAACTTGTATGAAAAAAACATTAAAAATTTGAAAAATCCAAAATTATACAATATTTTTTTTTTTTTTAACTAAAATTTGATAGATCTTCTTGATCGTCGCCACGAGTCTGCTTGAAAAGTTTCAGCTCGATTGGATTACGGGAAAAGGGTTAAAAATCGATCCAAAGGTTTTTCGACGGCAAGCCGGCAAGCAAGCAAGCAAGCAGACGCCACGAGTTAATATAAAGGGAGATGAAAATGATACAATCTGTACATCAAAAATTTCTTCGCATGCTTACATTTAAGTGTAATCTGGACAGGACTTTAGTATCTTATCAAGAGCGCTTAGAATATTTTCATGTAGACAAATTGAAAGATAGAAGACTAATTGCCGAGTTAATATACCTATATTTTTTATTTTTTTATTTTTTTTTTATTTAAAAAGTAATGGAAACCTATAATAATACATGGCAATATTGATTCAGAATTTTGTATAGAAAACATAATTTTGAATGTTCCTAGTCGCCGACTTAGGACATAATATAATACATTTGCTCTTTCAACTTACAATAACAATATGGCCCACTTTTATTCTTTGTCTAGAATGTTGAGGTCATGCAACAAAATAGAAAATAACCATAACGAATATAAGAGAACTATTACCAAACTTGTGAAATTAGCTGTTTAGTCTCTTTATTCAACGTGCCAGAGGTGGCACGTTTCAAAATTTGGAAGGCACGCGAACTATTTCCAAGTTCAAAAATATTTTTAAAAATTTTGAAATAGGTAATTGAATTTGGAAATAATTGAAAGCGATCGATTAAGAGGCTCTTATACCTTCAATGTTGGAATTAGTTTAATCACTTCCCGCTAAAAATGGCGCTAGTTTCGCTCAAACATGTATTATTTAAGCACAAAAAACGATATCGAGAAATATACAATACTATAAAACGAAATAGAAATGTGCAAACTTTAACGCCTGAGCTTTTAACTGCGTAGTGCTACATACGTAACCCTTTCTACATGAACGTAAGTTTTGCAAGTTTGGCGAAATTTTTCTGTACGATAATTATTCGATCCTTATATTAGAGATGTCACAAAGCCGGCCGTAATTCAATGGATATTGTATCTTTCTGAAATTTCACTAAAAATTTGCTTTTTTATGCTATTTTTCTGATTTTTAAGAAAAACATTTTTTTAAGATCTCCATTACATGTAACATGTTATTGTGTGAATTTAAACTATATTTTTTATTGTTTTATAACATTTTGTTTAATATCAATGTTAAAAAATTCAAATATAAACCATTTTAAAAAATTATGCGTGTACTTTTATATGCGCGTTAGAAGTTATACTTAAAAAGTAGCATAAAGACAAAATAATAATAATAATAATAATTTCTTTGTCTGTCCGTAACTTACTGGAAAGACGACTTTAGATATTTAGAATGTGACAAGCAATCAGCGCTCAACACTTATTGCGCGGTCACACAAGAGTTGTTATTAATTACTATATAGTCCGTACACCCGTGAAAATATGGTTAAGTATAAAGAGAATATAGAAATAAAAAAAATCTGAATTATCTTTTCAAAACGTAAGACTTTCATGAAAGTAACTTATATCGAATATTTAAAAGTAATTCGCATTAATAAAAGTCAAATAAAATTATAATCATCCATATTCTGAACTAAGCGAAATTGCCATTTCTGTATCTTGACAGTTATTGTATTACATTGTGATGCCGTTTTTTTGACGTTTTATGTTTGACCGGTTTGAAATTAATGAATTCAATCAATTAGAATGCTCATTATTTTTAATTGTGAATACATTAACATTTGTTTACGTTTTAGGGCTTTCTGATTGATTGAATTCATTAATTTCAAACATGCCAAACTTAAAACATCGAAATTAGTGGCAATAAAATTTTATACATACCTGTCAAGATTGGGATAAAGATCTGACATCCCAATATTGCTATTTTCAGAATAGCACAGATTAACTTTATAAAAAGTATTATATATTTTTCAAATTTCTGAAAGGTGATAGTGCAAAATGACTAAACATTTTTTTTACTTGTATTGAAGCGAATGTATTTTTAATATTCTACATCAGTAACTTAAATAACAATTAAAAAATTTAAATATCTAAATATAATAATTTCGTTATCCATTCGTAACTTGCTGGAATGACAACATTAGATATTTAGAGTATGGCAAGCAATCAGCCCTCGGCTCATGTTGCGCGGTCACGCAAGGGTCGTTATTAATTACTAGTCTTACACCCGTGAAAATATAATTAAGTATAAAGAAGATATAGAAATAAAAAAAGTCTGAATCATCTTTTGTAAGACGTAAGACTTTCGTGAAAGTAACTTATGTCGAATATTTAAAATTCATTCGCATTAATACAAGTCAAATAAAATGATAAAATGATAAATGATTTCTGCAAGGTGATGATGCAAAATGATCAAACATTTTTTTTACTTGTATTTCTGAAGCAAATGTATTTTTAATAATTTATATAAGTTACTTTAATAACAGAAAATCAACGGAAAATATTAACCTACAATAACGAATGGATCATATATCAGATCGTTAGAAATGATAATAATCACGGATAATAAACATAGACGATTCGTAAAAAACGGATATAAAAACATAGCAACCGAAAATATTAACGTATCATAACGAAGAGATCAAAATTCGGATCGTTACAATAGGAAAAAATTCACGGATAATAAAACATAAAAACATTTACAGGTCATAGCTTGTATTTCCATGGTCTCAGTTAATTGCTGGAAATTTGCAAAACCTATACCAATGCTCATAGCTCCAGATACGGCTGCATGGTTAATATCTAAATTACACTCAATGTGCGAAGACAAGCTCATTTTTAAATTGCACATGTTACATTGCATTTTATACGTAGATTTAAATCCTTTCCTAATTTCATTGTATATATAAATGTTTCAAAGCGTGCATCCATATTGATCACAATGAGAACCAATTTTCTTCAGTTCCTCAAAAACGTGTTGGAAATCAATTATTCGTCTTCCTATTATTTCTATAGGTTCATTTGTTTTCTAAAAAAATATTTATTAGTATTTAATATAAAAAAAAAATTTAATGTGTGTAGTGAGAAATGCAGAGGAAATTTTATAAGACATGATGGTCAGGCAAGTTGTTATAAAGCGTCAAAAGAGGTGGCGAAATTTATAAAAAAAAATTTAATAACATTAAACGCACTTAATCTCGTTGTTTTCCTAATGTTTTGAAAAGTTTAATTGTTCTACTAAGGTAATAAAATGCCCAGGTACCTAGCGTAATATGACAGAGATGGGCTTTTAGTATTATTCCTTAAAAATTAGCGGAAGATATTTTTAAAATTACCTGTAATTTATTATCCGTCTCATCAACACTAATCAAAGTTTCGTGCATTTTTTTTTGATAGGAGTTTCGGGTGGACTCCTATTAAAAATTATAAATACAATATTGTAAATATATGGATGTAATAATGTAAATATAATTCAAAAATAAACTAAATCCTTAACAATCAAAGCTAAAATCATACAGTACAAAGTATACCGATGCGCAGTACAAATGTCGATTTAAGAAATTTCTCATCCCTACTTCGTCAACGTAAGGCGAAATACAGTTTTTAGTTTTTTAAAAATATCATTAATGAAGTATTAAAAATTGCCAAAATTTTACATGTATACAGGCCAAAGTGTATATATGATATTGTTTTAATAAAATATAAAAGTACAATGAAAAAAAACGTTCAATTCATTCGATAAAAACAGTGAATTTTGACAGAATTTTTGTATTCTAACCTAAAAATATTGTTTGAATACTGTCACCTCGATATTTGAAATGTGTTATAAAATGATTTACCTGTGTTCTTGGGGCAAACTACTTCTTAAACTAATTCCTCTACATGGTAACTTTCGTTTTCTGACATTCTCATAATGCTTACGAGGCATTTTATAAATAATTTTGATAAAACCTCGGGAGTCAACACTTTTCACGCACAAGCACCGGTGTCCGGTGGACGTCTAAAGAGATGATTTGTTCACTTTTAACGGGATCTGTTACTGAATTATTTCAATTTTTAGAGCATGAGGTATATTTTTTTGAATATTTTTTCATTAATGACAATAGAATTATCTTAATACCCATATAAAATTTAATCAAAAAATATAATCATTTTATGGTTTTTTGGATGTTGCAAAATAGGAGACGGAACGTGAATTTTTATCTTTTTGAAAACGTTGTATTTAACAACCTACCCAAAAATAATAATATGTTTCCCCCCAAACTTTCTGATGAAACTATTTTTATTCAATTTATAAAAAAAATATATGGTCTTTATGTGGAAATATTTCGAGAAAAAGTGTACCAAAGATAACTCTATTGCTAGAAAGATTAAATAGGGCTTCGGGATTATATAGTATTTATGATAATAACAAAGTATTTTGTTGAATTTTTTTAAATAAATGCTTTAAGAATGAATAGATCTTTCATTATAAAATTAATTTAATGCATGTTTAGCTGTAATTTTGGCAACAAGATTCGAAAACTTTACACTAATTTGAGTTTTTACACTGCAAAAACGTGAATCATGTACTATGGCGCCTTAACAAACATAATTAATAAATCTGCAGAAGAAAAAATAATGAGATATTGGAACGCCATTCCAGAAATCTTTAGCGATTTAAAGAAACTAGCGAGAGAAATATTAACAATTTTCTCTTCTACTTTGCTTGGGAATCATTATTTTCATAATTCAAGAATTTCATAAAATGTAATTCAAGAAAAAGAATGACTGATGAATCCAGCTGGTCATGTGTATTACTAAAAGTGACGAAATATGAACCAGATATTGAGAATTTGTCATCGAATGTACAGCGGAAAATATCTCATTGATTAATAACTAATGTGTATGTTTATTGATTACGACTTTATTTTTAAGAAACTATATTGTAATTTTTAAGCTTGTAAATAAAATTCAGAAAAAAAAACATTTTTTCTCATTTGTTAATTTTTTTAACTGCTTGGGCACGCCACACAATCGACAAATAATATTTACGGATTTTTGGCACGCGGGCCCAACAAGGTTCGCCACACCTGCTCTATGGAGCTCTTTTCTGTTTATGTTTTAGCCTTTATTTTATCTCTATGTTAGCCGTGTTCACATTTAAGTGAACACGGATACCATAGAGAAAAGCACTTAAACTATAATCATCATCATCATATTGTGTGTTTTTCCTTGTTTGTGAACCATCAAAATAAATAAATAAATAAAACCACTATTTGAAGGTGTCCCTATAAAAAGGGTGTATTTAGTACCTACAGCAGGTCGAAAAGAGGTTTTATTATTTTAAAATGACCTATATAACAGTAAGCACCATGTGTGGTATTTATTTTCCATCATTTCAACTCAATCTTGCCGAAATTCGACCTCAAAATTACAAAGATAACGTGGAAAAGAATCTATATTCCTCTATATTCATCTGGTAGTAACAAATATAACGGATGCTACAGTTCCAAAATGTCACTGGGATTGCTAATAACATGAAAAAACAAAGAAAACATAAATAAAAGGCAAGTGAATTTTAGAAAATGAAAAAATCGGAGATTCTTTCATTTTTTTTTTCAATTTTCAACTTTCAACTTTCAATTTCACAAAGTGTTTTTCCTCTCTCCTGTAAAATTTTGTTTTTGTATATAGATCCTTTTTATAGGGACGCCTTCATTTATTGAATAATTTATTGAGATTAGCTTGTTGGTCTTACGGTTAGGACACTCGCCTCGTGATCCAAAGGTCGCGGGTTCGAACCCCACTCCAGACTAGCGAGTAAGTCTTATTTTCATTGCACAAGCGTTTAGCTTAGTTTGAAAATAGTGAGAATATTGATTTTCGTATTTTTTTTAAATAAAAAAAATAGTCCTCTCAACAGAATATATAAAAATTGAAATTGGAAGAATAGACATTAAAAAAACAAAATAAATGTTTGGGAATTGAATAACTAGTCAAGAGCTAATGAGAAAATAAAAAAAAGAAACTATTTGCAAAAAGGATTTGGATATTTGTAATATTTAATTCGCTTTTAATACATTTTTCTAATTTTTAATTTATTTAACTATAATCCTGTGTTAATGTGTGTAATAGTTTATTTCTACAATATCATAAGAAAATTAAGAATTGGTATTGCTGTATAAACATCATAAGTGCTCTAATATAAACATTCCTACAAGTAGTGCCTATGTCAGAATGATTGCAACAATTAGACAATTATAAACCACCGATTTTTTTACATATCGTCCAGCATTTATTTAAAATACATTTAGTTAGCAATATAATTAATATTTATATATAAAATCCATCCTATATTTAACGTATATGTTTTAATTTATTATTAGTATGGAAAGCTAGTTGTAAAGAGTTTTGGATGTTTTTAATTATGATTATTTAGAAATAAAATTATTTTACAATTTTATGATCCAAAGATCTAAAAAAAATTTTAATTTTGATTTTGTTTTATAACCATTTCTATTTCAATGTTCCCGTTATTATTTATTTACTAAACATCATGTTTTCCCGCGGGGGTAGGCAAAATAACGCAGCGCCACACTCTTCCGCCCTATCACACAACTCTCGCCTCATCCACAATCATACATCTTCGCATACAAGTTCAACAAATGTTGAGGCTCCTAACAGGACCCTGGTTAATCTGGTTAAAACATGCGTCATACATTTTTATTACCATTCTTTTCTTACTCATTCGCTCAATATGTCCACATGTCCAATCGACCTGACTGACGTCACTAAGTTTTTCATTATAAAATAAATATACTAGGCACTAAACTAACACCAGAGCCCATTTCTAAACCATCCTTTTATTTATTGTTTTATCAAATTGAAAACATTTTTATGTTAAAATAACATTAAAAAGTCTTATTTTTAATTAACTATAAATATTATATAAACCACTTGGAGTAATATCATTGAAAGATTTGGCAGATACTTCGTGGTGCAACATTATAATTTCAAATATGTTTTATTATACTTTGTAATACACACACAATATGAGTTATTAAATTACAACTATAGTTTCGAGAGGAGCAGTCCCTCTCATCATCAGGTATAGATAATAACTAACTTAAATACAAAATTTATCAATCTAATTGGGTAGGTCAGGGGGGTCAGGGGGGCGCGCGGCAGGGAAGGGTATTTTTTTCGCCGAACAGCTCTAGGAGTGGTGAACTGGACTGAAATGTGATATTATTTATTAATGTGTTTCCAGAATTTAAATTTTTTAGGATTTCAACGGTTTCCAAACTATTCATTATCCATCGTCTATGGGGAACCGAGTGGAGTAATTTTAATTTGTGACTATCGAAAGAATGATTGGTGTTAATTATATGATTGGCAAATTCGGAGAAATTGTTATTTTTTAAGCAGCGGCGATGTTCTTTTATGCGTGTATTTAAGTTTCTAGTGGTTTGGCCTATATACTTTTTGTCACAATCTCCGCAAGTTATTTCATATATCCCACTTTTTTCTAACATACCTATTTTTGTTTTTGAATTTAGAAGAATTTTACCAATATTATTGTTTGTGTAATAAGCTGGTCTAATATGAGTAGGGAAGCAATTTGTAATTTTATTAGAAATCGGACCATTATAAAGAATTTTTCGCCAAGTGTATTATCGGTGGTTTTAATATTTTTGCCTGAGTATAAATATGTTTCGATAAGTTTATTATTAATTTTTGATTTCAACATTCTATCTATTAACGCGCAATTATATCCATTGTTAATAGCAATATGTTTAATTATATTTAATTCGTTATCATAATCAATGGTGTTAAGGGGAATTTTAATTAATCTATTTAACATAGAATGGAAGCTGGCCATTTTATGCGCTGTCGGATGGGAAGACGATGCAGGAATAACGGTATCGGTATGTGTGGGTTTTCGGTAAATGTTAAATTGTAACTTATTATTATTAACTTTGATAGAGAGGTCCAAAAAATTTAAACTATTATCATCATTTTTTTCGAGAGTGAATTTGATATTTTTGTGTTGTACATTAAGGTAAGCGAGAAAAGAATCTAGTTGTCTATCAGTGCCCGTGAAGATACAAAATATATCGTCCACGTATCTATACAAACTGAGGATGCATGAATTAACGAGGGGATGATCTGAATTTAACAAGTCTGTTTCTAGTTTGTTTAAAAATATATCGGCTAGAATGGGAGATATTGGGGAACCCGTGGGTAATCCGTCACGTTGTTCGTAAAAAATATTATTGAATTCGAAATAATTTTGGTTTGTGCAGACATTGAATATTTTTATGATTTCCTTTACAAGTTCCTCCTCCAGTTCAGAATTATTTAGTAAATCGATAAAAATATCAAACCTCATTACTACAAACAAACCCCCAATCACCAAGACTTTATGGACTTCCTAAAATCCATAAAGCAAATATACCAATTAGACCAGTTGTATCATATGTTAGCGCACCAAATTATAAACTTTGCAAAACTCTTAATCATCTTATACAATCATATAATCTCTTCCAACCGACACATACCGTAAGAAATAGTATTGAATTCACCAACCGCGTTCAAAATTTACACATACCCAATAACGCTAAAATAATTTCATTTGATGTAGTCAATCTTTTTACAAATGTCCCGATAATTGATACAAAGAATATTTTTATCGATTTACTAAATAATTCTGAACTGGATGAGGAACTTGTAAAGGAAATCATAAAAATATTCAATGTCTGCACGAACCAAAATTATTTCGAATTCAATAATATTTTTTACGAACAACGTGACGGATTACCCATGGGTTCCCCAATATCTCCCATTCTAGCCGATATATTTTTAAACAAACTAGAAACAGACTTGTTAAATTCAGATCATCCCCTCGTTAATTCATGCATCCTCAGTTGGTATAGATACGTGGACGATATATTTTGTATCTTCACGGGCACTGATAGACAACTAGATTATTTTCTCGCTTACCTTAATGTACAACACAAAAATATCAAATTCACTCTCGAAAAAATGAAGATAATAGTTTAAATTTTTTGGACCTCTCTATCAAAGTTAATAATAATAAGTTACAATTTAACATTTACCGAAAACCCACACATACCGATACCGTTATTCCTGCATCGTCTTCCCATCCGACAGCGCATAAAATGGCCAGCTTCCATTCCATGTTAAATAGATTAATTAAAATTCCCCTTAACACAATTGATTATGATAGCGAAGTAAATATAATTAAACATATTGCTATTAACAATGGATATAATTGCGCGTTAATAGATAGAATGTTGAAATCAAAAATTAATAATAAACTTATCGAAACATATTTATACTCAGGCAAAAATATTAAAACCACCGATAATACACTTTGGCGAAAAATTCTTTATAATGGTCCGATTTCTAATAAAATTACAAATTGCTTCCCTACTCATATTAGACCAGCTTATTACACAAACAATAATATTGGTAAAATTCTTCTAAATTCAAAAACAAAAATAGGTATGTTAGAAAAAAGTGGGATATATGAAATAACTTGCGGAGATTGTGACAAAAAGTATATAGGCCAAACCACTAGAAACTTAAATACACGCATAAAAGAACATCGCCGCTGCTTAAAAAATAACAATTTTTCCGAATTTGCCAACCATATAATTAACACCAATCATTCTTTCGATAGTCACAAATTAAAATTACTCCACTCGGTTCCCCATAGACGATGGATAATGAATAGTTTGGAAACCGTTGAAATCCTAAAAAATTTGAATTCTGGAAACACATTAATAAATAATATCACATTTCAGTCCAGTTCACCACTCCTAGAGCTGTTCGGCGAAAAAAATACCCTTCCCTGCCGCGCGCCCCCCTGACCCCCCTGACCTACCCAATTAGATTGATAAATTTTGTATTTAAGTTAGTTATTATCTATACCTGATGATGAGAGGGACTGCTCCTCTCGAAACTATAGTTGTAAATTAATAACTCATATTGTGTGTGTATTACAAAGTATATTAAAACATATTTGAAATTAGATGATTTTATATCACATAATATGCATACACCATACAGCCATGAATAGGCATGAGGACAGATTTTGAAATAACATTCTATAACAGTAGCTTGTTGGTCTTGTGGTTAGGACACTCGCCTCGTGATCTAAAGGTCGCGGGTTCGAATCTCAGCCCAGACTAGCAAGTTAGTCCTATTTTCATAGCACAAGCGTTTAGCTTAGTTTGAAAATAGTAAGAATATTGATGTGACACGTATTCCGTGTTCGCATCTCTATTTTTTTTAAAATTAAAAAAAAAAAAAAAAAAATATTGTAGGTACACGTCTACTATTACCGAAAATAACTTTATTTCAGTAATAAACTAAGTTTTTACGCAAATAATTGCATTTTCATCTACCTACATATTTTTAATTTCGCGCAAAAACGCCCGCAGCTGTCATTTCGTCTACGTGACGCCATTGCATATAATGTTGCATAGATAAGTATGCATTTTGATATTGATTAAGTCTCCCAATCCAAAGATCGCGGATTCGACAAAACTCGATTTGTAAAACAATTTAAATATTGCGTCAGGCCGATCTGGACAGCTCTCGATGTAAAAGCTCTCCAACTATCGGAAATGGCTGCCAGCTTTAGGTCCCGGTCGCCCTTAATAGAATTTATAAAATGTAAAGCTTGCAAAGCGAGTGGTGCCTACCTGCTATGAAAAGCTCTTTAGTTTTCTTCTCTTCGAAAAGCTTCTTAATTATTATATTCGATACGATTTGTCGGCGCTCTTTTAAGAAGGTGAAGCATATTCAAAACTTCAATTTAAACTGTGTATTTTCCTTTACCATATTTATATTTCCTAGATTATATTATGTTTTACAAATAATTACTTTGTATTTAGTACAGTTTTCAAGAAGACGACAAATATAATCGATTACAAATACATTACGTGCATTGTGTAAAGTGATCACTTAAGCCAGCCGTACGATAGATCGTAAGCCCTATGTACACCCAAGGACTTCTATACCTACTTTCCCATAAACATTTAATTTCGTCACTGTGAGACATCTATAATATATTGATTGACAAATATATTCGTCACATTTGACATACGAATGAATGACACATTATATTAGACAGGATGTCTCATACATAGCAGTAAAAACTTTACAGATGCATTGATAATGAGTCGAAAATATCCAAGCAACCGTGTCCCAATATCAATTATAGAGATATAATATGTCAAAGTTTGCTTTTTTCAATATTTCTTAGTTTTTTCAAAAACTTGAACTATTATTACAGTAACTTATATCGATTATTAAAAATTCTTTGGCTACAATAAAGCTCAAATAAAAAAAATAAAACCTTATAAAAAATTTTCAACATGTGCAAGGCTGGTATAATTTTATTTTACTTGTGTTAAAGTGAATGTATTTTTCACAGTCTATAATATAGTTACTGTAGTAGGTAATAGTTAAACTTTTTGCAAAAAATAAGTCAGAAATATTTTTTTTTAATTATTGATATTCGGTCATGGTTGCTTGGACATTTTTGACCCATAATCAAGGCAGGAATCCACCTGGAACGTTTTTGCTACTAGCTATGAGACACCCTGTATGTAAATAGTCATTGCATTGTTTCTCTACAAAATGCATGCACGTTAAATGCGTTTTGTTCCATATTCCATTCCATAAAATTCCATAAAAATAGCATAAAGACTATATGCATATCATATTTTTAAAAAAACATGCGGGAACAAAGGAAAAAAAACATTAAAATCATGCTACGAAAACACATTTTGATTTACACAACCCAAAATTTAAAAAATGGAGATATAGAAATTCTAGCATTTTAAATTATAATTTTAAAAGTACCATTTTGGCGTTATCCGTTGTTCACGCGATTTGGTATTTATAAAATGCATTCTATTTATGGGTATATCTTCCATTACTTTTTTTAGTTTACGAGTTTACGAGGCATTGTAAGATATATTTGTATAAATTACCGAACGCGTCATCTTCGACGTGCGTCGGTTCGTTTATGTTCATCGGACAACTGGTCAAAATATATAATAATCTTTTAACACTTTTTTTAAATTTTAATTAATTGAAAATCTTGAGTATAAGGAATAATTTAAATACGAAATATCTATATGGGAGTATTGACATTGTATGTGAGTAAGATCCTTGTCAATGTATGGAGGGAAATTCGTCCGGAAAGCTGGTAACATCGATCAAAGAGTCTTTTATTATTCTTTATTTACCTCAAAAAGCAACTTTCTACTTTCGTCTTCAATGCGACCGAGTAATTTAATCATTTATTCTTCTGAAGTAGCGATTGTATCGTCCGCGTACCTGAGATTGAAAATTCAGTTTCCTTTTATTAGAGAATAAATTGATAAACGTGTTTTCAAAAGAAATGGTAAAATATTTAGAAAAACTGTAAATGTACAGTGCATGAGAGTAGAGGAAATTCACCAAATATGGAATAGTATCCTAATACGGAATACCTTGATTTCTCCGAAAATATAACTTTGAAACGCAGCACACGACCATCCTCTATTTCATTGGCTTTTTTAACTATCGCACTCACACCATCGTGTCAGTTGCGCGAACGCTACGCGTGTGGCAGGCATGTTTTGTCTTGTCATGACGCAGAAAATTTTAAAAGAATGTAATAAATGAGTACAGTAGCCGGCAAACATCTTGAAATTCTGCGGCGTAGTGGGGGGACGTTTGCGCATCTACCTTTCCACCAACGAGACCCAAATTTCGTCTTCTGCGCATTCCCCCACTTAGCCAAAGAATTTTGCCGGCAACTGTATTGTCGGTTATTATGTATGTATACACACGTGTGTGATGAATCACCTGTTTCTATAGATTTTTTTTATTATTTTTATTTTTAATTCTAAGATGATTTAAATGCTACGCGGGAAAAATTGAGCTAAACCCACCTGGCGGAGTATTGGAGCTACAAAAAATTTGGGAATGATGAAACGCTAGTATTGGGAGGGAGTTAGTAGCGATTGATCGGATATAGGCTACGGGCAGTCACTATTTAATTCTTATAAATCATATTAATCTTGTGGTGAAGGCTAGAATTATAGGTAAAACCGTGTTTGGTACAAATGGTTGACGATCGGTGACATCCGAGCGGTCCACATGTTCTCCCCATAAAATTGTTCTCCCCATAAAATATATTGGTTTTCAGAGATTTGGATCGCGGTTATTGCGTTTTGGACTATTAAAAAACCGATTAACGTCTACTCCAAGGTGACGATGATATTGACATTTCCACGAGGTTTCTGAATTATGGGCTTTTTGCTGGATTTTTGAAACCGGTTAAGGGGCGTAAATCGTCATCTCAAGTGGATTCCCACGCAACAGAGATGCGGAATATAAGCAAAAGTAAGGAAGGCAGGTCCTAATTAGGGGATCGCGAGAGGAAAGCGCCCCATCAATAATTTATAGGAATTGGCCGTGAAGCACAGATTAAACGTATAAGATGTACCAGAGGGGTGACCTTAACTGAGCGAATAATGATTTATTTTCGTTTCGCGGGAGTCGGATAACGTAGGCAGATAGGAAAGTTCACTATAATTCCATTATATTTATCTGTAGACTGACGCTCTATCGAGAAGCGAATAATGATTCATTTTCGTTTCGCGGGAGTCGGATAACGTAGGCAGATAGGAAAGTTAACTATAATTCTATTATATTTATCTGTAGGCTAACGCTCTTCAGGCTTTTACAACAGATAGGTAATTGCGCAATGACGGTATATATAGTTAGGAAAGGGATAACGATAACGTGTAAGCATATTAATGGCACAACAAGAAAAGAAAATACGCAAATATAGATACAATATATTAACTATGTAATCACTACAAACCTGTCCGACATTAGCGTAGTTTCATCAGAACGGGTAACGTGTATACGATTGGCTATTCTAGCTCAGATTTCGCCGGGTTTGGTAGTAATAACCCACAAAACATAATTGGAACAAGTGTATCTAGATAAAAATATTGTAAATAAAATAATATGAATTTGCGGCCCATATACACACGAAATAAAAGGATAAAGCGTATGGGGATCTTATGGATGGATGGATAAATGAAACAAATATATATAGGAGTAAATGCAAGTAAAAAGCAAGTATATAAGTACCAAAAACATAGGAGAACATAGTGTGATAGAAATTCAAAGACGGGAGGAACAATAATGTGAAGTGGAACGGATATAGCAAGAGCATGTAATAATGATATACGTACAAATACAGACAACTACTTGAGACCGATTCGACAGATACTAGCAATCTTTCAACACACCTCTAAGAACATGGTGAGTAGTATATAGTTATCAGCGGAGGCGTCCAGTACCTTGGCAATAAATAAGCACTGAATTGATCCGACGCCTTGCCTGCGGCACTGGAGGTTTATTTATTATTTGTTTTATTTATTTTCATTTATTGGTTTTCTTACAGCCATATAATTAATCAATCTTGAAAAAAAAAAACAATAATTGATGTACAGAGTTTTGGGCCAATTACGCGAAAACACATACATACAATCGATAAAAGAATAATAAAAACATGTCCAATAGTGGGTTGTGTGAGTGTGTATCTGTGTGTTTATTTATTTGTTTATTTATTTTGTTTTGGGAAAAAAATTAAAAGCAAAACGATCTTAAAAATCTTCCACTGAATTTAAAAATTTACTTTAACTTACATTAATAGTTTATTGTATTATAGCGAATAGTACTCTTCCAGTATTATATTGTTCGAGAATATTCACTGTTTATGTAACATAGTTATTTTGTGGATCAATCTTACTGCCAATAAAAATAATAATAAATGGTTACAAATTAATATATAGACGACATGGCTACGTGAGCCCTGGGTACAACCGGAGAACTTCAATGTTTAAATTCCGCAACGGAGGGACCTAATACGTCCCTGTGCGCGGGGGGCCGCGGGCGTAAGACAGGATTCATTGGGTGATCCACGAGAAAAGATCGCCCAAAATTAATTTAAAATTAGGTAATTTAAAATTAGTACCTTTGGACGATTGTTATATCTTGGTATGCAGTGTGTACATGGTGAGTGTAGGGAAATTGATACCATGATATAGCGGCCAAGAATCGTTAAATTTCCGATAAAGACGAGTGAAAATACGAGGGAACGGGACATGATAATGGTAGATAGTGAAGAAACATCAACTATGATTAGGGAAGTACCCGATAGATTGTGGTTACGGTTGATCAAACGACAATATGGACCGAACTTAGAAATTAAATATTAAAAATTAATTATCGCGCTTGCGAAGCGAATTTAAATCGTCCGAAGCCACCGAGTCCGCCCCAAAACATAAGGTAGAGACAGCAACAGAAAGGTGGAGTCAACTGACGGCTGTGAGTGGTATCAGGGTTGTGGACCGCCAAAATAGACCTTAGTAGGCGGAATTCTGATATCAGGGACGGCATAGATTAGTGAAACCAAAGAGGCTGAATATGGGCCGTTTTCCCGCGAGGGAGGTTTTAAAATGTTAAGACAGAGCAGTTTTTCGGCAGTTGGGTGGACGTCTACGGAGGTGCGAAATCCGCGTCGGTTGTTTTTTTGAGTGATAGTTACCGTCGACTTAGAGTGTCCCAGTGTTTGAAAATTATAGTTTAGCTTCAAGTGAAGGTGGTGCACGGGTAATTATACTCTTCGACATTGTTGATTGCTCACGATAAAAGAAAAGGGGGGTACGGGTTTGATTTTATTTTATAAAGGGTAATTAATTTGGCATATTAGAACTTCGGAAATTACTGCGCTTTATTAAGTTGATTAGTCCGGCATATATAGAACTGATATTTGCAGATCTCCGGAAACTAGCTGTGCGTTATAAAGATACCTATTTTATGCTAAACACGCGGGAAATTGTTAATAAGTCTTATAAAAATACCTATCTTATGCTAAATACGCGAGGTCTTGTTAAAAGGGTTTTAACTCAGAGTACGGGTTTGATTTTATTTTATAAAGGTAATTAATTTGGCATATCAGAACTTCGGAAATCACTACGTTCTATAAAGTTAATTATTTTTATCGTCTTACTAGGTTCACAGAATAACATGCAGACCCTAACTCGTCGAAGAAACATAGCTGACGCGGTGATGCTATTCAAAATAACACACAATCTAGTTGATAGTCCGGAACTTCTTCAACGAATATCTTACCACATCCCAACTCGCAATAACAGACATTCACCTACTTTTCATCTCCCCTTTTGTAAGACCAACTCAAAACAAAACTCCTTTATGTACAGATCCACAAATTCATTTAACACAAACTATCACCACATTGACATTTTCAACGCAACAATAAGAAACATAAAACAAACAATATCTACACTACCGCACCCAAACTAATTTGTACATTATATCTTCCCTTCTACTCCCGTCCCACATTCCCCTCCACCCTCTCCATTCGCTATTAATGTATGTTAAAGTAAATTTTTAAATTCAGTGGAAAATTTTTAAGATTGTTTTGCTGTTAACTTTTCCCAAAACAAAATAAATAAATAAATAAACACACAAATACACACACTCACACAAACTCACTATTGGACATGTTTTTTCTTATTTTTTATCGATTGTATATATGTGTTTTCTTGTAATTGGCCCAAAACTCTGTACATCAATTATTGTTTTTTTTTCAAGATTGATTAATTATATGGCTGTAAGAAAACCAATAAATGAAAATAAAATAAAAATAAAAATAAAAATATTCAAATTAGATGAAATCAACTCGATTTTTCATGAAATAAATAAGAAAACGATGGTCTTGACATCATAAAACACAGCAAAAAAAATTAAATTCTGTAGAATGTAGGTGACGCACTGGCTTAATCCGACAGCAACGCCTCAGTATGTTTGCTTTAGTGCTATTATTTTTTGACAAACTGATACTACCCCGCTACGCCACGCTATTCCGCTAAACCCCACTCTCCCCTTTTAATATTTCTTTCAATACTAATAATAGTCGTACGTGTGTATTGAATTATTTTTAAAATCCTCTTACATAAAAGTCATGAACATTTGATAAGCCAGAGAATAATCTTTTCTCAGAGAGCTCGGATCTTTATCGTTACCAAGAGATTTCTCCATCATCCTCTGCGTAATGCTACTTCTAATTCTTTTTTTTAAATAATGATGCAAACACGAAATACGTGTCGAATCAATATTTTTACTATTTTAAAAACAAGCTAATCGCTTAACATGAAAATAAGATTAACTTGCTGATGTCTGGAATGGGGCTCAAACCATCAACCACCAGATCACTAGGCGTGCGTCATGACATTACACCAACAAGCAACTCAAATTCTTGATCCCACTTTTCTTGTAAATATCCAGCTTTTCTTTGTACAATAAAGTTCCTTCCTGAAGGTATTTCTAAGAAATAATGCTTCAGTAGACGTTCTGCTGTCATCTCTAATATGTTCTCTAGCAAGATTAGCTGATATTTTTCTAACAAAAGAAAAGAGGGTCAATTTTCATGGAATTATTAACTGTAAGGGGATGAACATCGACTTGAAACCTTAAATCATTTCTTCTTTAGTAAATTTACTTTGAGACGAACAAATATTTCCATTTTCCAATACATGACAGTACGTCATGATTGTAGAACAATCACAGATGTGCAAAAAATTCCATTTTTACTTTTTTGGATCGTTAAAAAGTAAAAAAAAGAAGCCATCAAATGGTATATAAAAAGTGTATTTTTTTTTCATTAATTATTATTTAGAATTTAATCATCAAAGCTAATAACGTTTGTCTTATCAAAGCTAAAAACATCTGACATTTTAGAAATATATTAAATTACTGTAAGTTGTTATATGTTTTAATTCGTCTTTAATTGTTAAGATCATCATTCGCTAAAAATAATGTAAGAGGAAAAGATAAGATAAAACGAAAAGAAAATTCAAATGGAGCGAAAGAGATATTTTTAGAGATTTTTGACAAATACTTTTCTAGACATGTTTCATTATCAGTCAATCAATTATTTAATTAAATAATGGTAAACTTAATTTACAAAGAAAGGGAATAAAATAAAAACTTGGTTTTTATGGGTTATTACTCCCTTTCTTTTAAATCGTAGCGTCTGCTCTCTCGCTTGCTTGCTTGTCTGTCGAAAAAACCTTAGATCGATTTTTAATCATTTTCCCGTGATCCAATCGAGCTGAAACTATGCATTCAGACTCGTGGCGATAATAAAAATGATCTAACATATTTTAGTTTAAAATTATTAATAATTAGAGTATAATTTTGGAATTTTCGAAATTTAATGTTTTTTTCAAATTGGAATCAATACAAATGAGTAATGACTCCGACGCGTGCAGTAGGCACGAAATCTAATTCAATGAGAAAGGTAGTATAATAAAAACTTGGTTTTTATGGGTTAGTTTTTTTTAAATTGAGATGCGAACAGGAAAAGTGTCGTTTTAATATTCTTACTAATTTTAAACTCTTGCTATGAAAATAGGACTTATTTGCTGGTGTCTTAGAATGATACTCAAACCACCGACTAACCAGATCACGGGCGAGTCATGACCAACAAGTTACTCACCTTGAAGTGCCATGACCAAAAAATTGACCTTTAGCAGCGCAATTTTCTTGATGTGTACGTTTTCAGTTATTAAAAAGTAGGGACCCACGCAAAATATATGAAATTGGCGATCCTTAGACAATGGAGTACCTGTTGAATAAATATATGACAGAATGATTTAAACAGCGATATTATATTCAAAACGCAACCAACAACGCCCTGAATATTTGCTTCGTTATTTCATTCAAGGAACTGTGTCATAAAAAAGCTCTTTGTCTTTAGGACTGAGATCTCTGAGATGAGACACGAGGCTGCATCGCAAATAAAATAATAAATTCAACATTTTCATGACGAAAGGGAGAGTGCGGGTCTCGAACATCCCTTATTTTTTCAAGTCCTCTCCCGTTTGTTCCAGAAAATAAAATGTGTACGCGCGTGTTACAGCGGAAACTTATTGCAACTGGGAGATTAGCAAGAAAGTGCAAATTTTACAGATCAGTCGGATATAATATCATTAATTAAGATAAATTATAGATGTCTCACTCTCAGAAGTCAGAAGTGAGCGCAAATCGCTGATTTTTCCGCCTACAAAAGCAAATAAAATCCAAACTGCTGTCCAGAAACACCAAGATATTAGTGTACAAAACGCTTATTAGGCCAGTGCTCACGTACGCAGCTGAGACGTGGGTAATAACTAAGAGGAATGAGCGAGCACTGGACGTTTTTGAAAGGAAAATTTTGAGGCCTATCTTCGGACCGGTTCTAGAAAATGGACTTTGGCGCAGACGTTACAACAATGAGCTCTATACTCTGTTTAAGGAGCCAAACGTCACAAAATTTATAAAACTAGGAAGACTTCGGTGGCTGGGTCATGTGGAGAGAATGTCCGAGCATCAAGCACCAAAGTCCCTGCTGAACTCAAGGCCAATAGGGCGAAGGAGCTTAGGAAGGCCAAAATTAAGATGGAGTGACAACGTCCTTAAAGATATCTCTGCCTTAGAGCTTCGAAACTGGAGAGAGCTGGCACTAGACCGAGATGAGTGGAGGAAAATTATTGAGGAGGCCAAGACCCACCAAGGGTTGTAGTGCCAAGAATGATGATGATGACGATAGATGTCTCACAGAGTCAAATATATTTGTACGGGAAATCGTGTCTGGAATTCTCTATTGGGCGTCCATAGGGCTTACGACCTGTCATGTCTGATTTAAGTGGTCACTTAACACAATGCAGCATTCATCAATCAATCACGGCACAACTGACTGACAAATATATTCTGTTAAAAACACACTTTTTTGGGTACACCAATGTCACGCATACGCGGGGGTGAGAGGTGAATTGAAACTCCTAAATCTTTTAAACATTTATTTTATGAAAAAATCACTGGATATGAAAGTAACTAGGGCACTATTCCGTAATTTGCATTATTAAGCTGTTTCTTATCATTGATACGCTTACTTGAAATATTCCGCACGCAGATAGTTACTCTGGTACTTTTAATCGTACGTTAATCGCCCGCTTCGTTCTTTCTGTGGTGCTCGCTGGCTTTTAAAAGAAACTATTTTTTTGGTATTCGCAGCCGCGCAAAATATAAGATCCTAAACTTCCAGTTGCTTTAAGAAACACAATCGCGTTTTCCTTCAATTTTCAGGTTTTTCTAAAATTACAGGATTCGTCTTAAAATTTCCGAGCTGTATTGAGTATTTCAGTGCATCTAAATAGATTTTCTCTTTAACCACCTCGCATCCTGCGATTTAGAGTAATGCATTAGCACGTTTAACAACCATTATTTTTATTTCAGCGTTTATTTTTAACCCAATAGCTCGAGGACATTTATTTGAAGTTAAATTTCTATTTTATAGTTAACTAGCTGATCGTACCCAGCGTTGCACGGGTTAAGAATTAACTTGAAAGTAAATTTGCGGAGGTAAACAAAGGTTCCATTGTTTTGCCTCTAATTAAAACAATGTTTCCAATTGATCAAGGCTGGGATAGATATGCATGTCTAGGGTAGAAAGATGGCTTTTTTTCCGTCGGGAATATGTAAGCAAAATTTGGGTCCAATCGGTCAAGCGGTGTAGATTTGTAAAGAACATATATCTGGGGGAGTAGATGGGTTACAGAGGGAAGGGTAAATATCGCCTATGTTGCCCGCCGGCTCCTAAAGAAGAAGTTAGCAAATTTTGAGGACGATCGGTCGAACGGTACAGATTTGCATCGAAAATATATCAGAGGGTGGGGAAGGGATAAAAGTGGAGGGGGAAACGTCATCTATGTTACCCGTCGGGTCATGAAGCATAAATATGCACATTTTGAATCGAATCGGACAAACTGTGTAGATTTGTGTAGAGAACAGACAGACAGGCATTGAGTTTTATAGGTTTAGATTCTACTTGTATACAAACCGCGAATGCCTTTTTCTTAGTTATTTTTCAACTTTGTGAGTAAATTAAATCAACGTTGTATTGAGGTTACGGAGAGAAACAGCAGGTAAAACATTCGAATGTTCTTCAGAAAGTTGTGAGTCAGTTTTGAATCTTCCAGTACAAATTCTTTTTATAGTTGGTTCATTCGTGAAGGGAAGATTTTATGAAGTACTATAACGAGGATCTTGAAGATAAGTGCACCGAATGAGTGAACCTACCTAGTTACTTCACCGAGCGGACATAAACATTATGAACTTTAACATAAAAACTCACAAAGGCTTACGAGGTAGGCGGGGAGATTGGATGGGAGAAAACATCATTATATTGTAACGAGGCTAAAAAGAATCACCCATGTCAAGGGACAGTTGTTTGAAATGATCACAACACTACCGAAGATTCCAGAACGGCCTAGCGTAATCTACGTCTTACGGGAGGGGCATCGAGAAACATCTACCAAAACCTGGAAGCCACGAGAAAGTTCTCGTTAACACTGGAAACGTCTGGAGGTTTCGATATCAGCATTAGTCAATACAAATAGCACCGCTCACGGGAGTACGTACGGTTGTTATTTTTGGGCGCGCTTGACAGTGGCACAGAAGCGAACGCAGCCGCGAGTTGCGAAGGTCAGGGGGGCCAAGCGAGCGGTAATTAGACAGCGAGTACTCTGTAAAGTTCTTACGTTGCGAAATTAACCGAAGCGAAATAATACGTGCGGAAATGGGATGGAATATTCTATTGAATAGTGAATAAAGTGTTAAAGCGATTTTAAAGTGTTAAAGCGATTTTAAAGTGTCTATTTGCTATAAGTGAGTGATAATTTTACGAAATAGTTTCATTTAAAAAATAGCGTTTAGTCAAATAGTGTTAAGTGACTTTGTACGTTTCATTAATTCCTCCCGCAGCCACGACACGGGACAATATTATATATAAACATCATCGAATATCTTACCCCGCTGTCACTGCTCCCAAGGACTAATGAAATATTTTCATAATTTTCGTAATTAATTATATTTAATATCCGTGCTACGTGTTCTCGATATTGTTTAATGGAATGGAATGGATTAATGAATTATTTTCGTAATTCGTAATTTATTACATGAAATAATCAAGCTATGTGTTTTCGATATTGTTTTATTAAATGGAAGCATGGACGCTACATTACCGAAGTATTGATAAGGCGACTTACAGCATGTGGGATATGAATCTACAGATGAATACTCAAAATAAGCTCGATGGGCAGAGTTACGAATATGGTTTGGGTGAATAAAGAAGAATAAGTAAATAAAACAATAAAAATCTGAAAAATTCACTGTCTCGAACATGTTATGAGACAATTTAGATAAATTATAGAAGTCCCTCAGAGATGAGCAGTAAAAATGAAGTAAACTATTTTTTATGAGAAACATGCATGAAAGTCTTTTTATAGGATGGCCCAGGGCTTATGATCCTGTATAAACTTGCTTAAGTGATCACTCTACATAGTGCAACATTCACCAATTCCATCATAAGAGAATCCACACAGTATCACGAATTCTATGTATGTTCCAAATCTAAAAATCTTTCATTTACTTAATGTAGTATTTTCTCGTGAACTAGTGTACATAGATTTCACAGCTGGTAATGATATCGCTATATTTTAACGTGGAGTATAAAGCAATATTACTTTTAATGTATATATGATATCGTCGCCGTGTATATAATTAATCCTATGTGCCGTTTTAGTACATTCTGAGATAAACGAATGAAACTGTTTTAAAAAAATTTCACAGACTAGATTTGTAAAAAATATTTTATATAATTACTTGGCAGACTTTCCAAATGAACGGCAATGTTTTTTTAGTAGATCTCTCTTATTTATATAAAAAATTGACAAATTGATTCGTTCATCTCAGAATGTACTAAACGGCACATTGGCTTTATTATACCTATATATAGCGACGATATTCTTTCGAATTATTCATAGTTTCTTCAAATAAACGAAAGGTTTCCAGATTTATAACATATTATGTAGGACTTTCAAACATGTAATAATGTGTGGATGTTTTTACGGTGGTATTTTGAACGTTGCATTATGCATAGTGATCACTCAAGCTAGCTCATTTCAATTATATTTAAATTTCTTTCTAGTCTCTAAACCATTTTAGCCAAGCATACCCTGAAAAAATATGATCGTAAGCCCCAGACCATTAAATTAAATAAAAAGACTTTCTTGCATGTTTTTCATGTAAATAGTTTCGTCTCTGTGAGGCTACTTTTTATCTTAATTAATTAATTAATCATTCCTCTTGGGACAAAGTCCAGTAACTATGTTCTCATAACATACCTACTTACATATAAAAATATTACGTTACGAGGCTTCCAGAAAAGTGCGAGATCTTGCACCTCATAATTCAGGGAAAGTTTCCGAAGGTCGGTGCACTGGAAGAAGCAGAACATCGTGGCTGAAACACCTGAGACAGAGCCGCAGTAAACAAAGTGAGGAAAGCCAAGACGCAACGTAATTCGTGCTTTCAAGCGAACAAAATGCTTTTTCGGCAGTGTACGAGTATATGATGAACACTAATTGGAGGAAATGTACATTGGTAATATTTTACGTGAATCAGTACTAAAGAATCGGCTCACTCTCCGAAAGCTGATTTTTCAGCAATTTTTTTAGTTACTTATCTTGTATTCTGCGAAAAGTTTAGTCGATACATTCATTTCAATTATTCCGGATATTTTATTTCACATATTACAAATACCGATGACAAAATATAAAATAGATTCACAAATTTTTTTTTTCATTTATTGGTTTTCTTACAGCCATATAATTAATAAATTTTGAATAAAAAATAATTGATGTACAGAGTCTTGGGCCAATTACAAGAAAACACATATATACAAGAATATTACACCAGGATAGATAAAAAAATAAGAAAAAACAACATATCAAATAGCGAGTTTGTGTGAGTGTGTGTGTGTGTTTATTTGTGTGTTTTTATGTGTCCGTGTGTGTATGCGTTTTTATGTGTTCGTGTGTGTGTTCACATGTGTGGGAAGAAAAATGTCATCGCGCGAGTTTATACGTAAGGGATTTTGTAAATTGCTCATAACTTAAATTTAAAATATCGAGATCTGCAAAGGCAGTGTCATAAGTATCTAGAACTCTGTTAATAATACAGTTTTTACCGTAGTTTGTTCTCCAATGATTTAAATGGAAAAGGCGTGGTGCTCTTGTTCGTTAATTATATTCTGTTAATCTTGTTTGTTAATTATATTCTGTGAATCAATATGGATAATGTGGGGCAAGATTTACATTCATAATTTTTATTATAAAAATCTACGAAAATACGACTTTATTAAAACGCATACCTGACGTATTACCTCGATATAGTGCCGTAGTATTGGTATATCTGGGTACCATAGAATGGTAACGCATGCATCTACTCGTGCTATAAAATTACGTGTTTTGGAGGGGAATTAAAATGTTGAATTTTAAAATCATTTTTATACTCTTAATATATACAAAAAAATTGTAGATATATTTTCTAGACTAAAGTAAGATAATTCCATTTAAAAAAAATCCTATTACGTCTTTCAGTTCTAGATCTACTGAGGATTGTAAAAGCAAATGCAGCAATATCTAAAAAAAAAATGTTTTGAATGCAGTCACCGAGAATTACTAATTTTAAATGTAGTAAATTCTAGATTTTATGTATCTCGACCTTCCAAAAACATATTTCCTATAAATTTATAAACCGTGCTTTCTACGAAATCTTTAAATTATAAATTAGTAATCCTCGATGACTGCATTCAAATTTTTTTGGATATTTCTGCCTTTGCTTTTATACCCCACAACTATGAGAATTTTTATTTTTCATGTTATGATATTAATTAAGTTACATTTGCATTTAATTTTAGTTTATTCTTCTTCAGCTATATTATGAAGGTCATAATTTTATATTCTTTATAGTTAATTTATCCTCTGAAAATAAGCATCTTAAGATTTATTTGAATATATAGTTGTATCCTATTAAGGTATTGAAAAAAACGGATATTTTATACGAACTGTGTGGATGTGTTGAGATTCGTTTCTCGACGTTTAGCTGGAGTTGTATCATTTCATCTTCAGAAGAGTGCCTACGAGGACATATAGATACAGCATTCTCCTGAATTCGCTGTGATATGACTGCAGCGAAACGTCGAGAATCGAATCTCATCGGGTCGTGTAAAACACCCGTTAGTTTCTACCTACCGTAATATAAACCTTAAATATTTAATTGCAAACTAATGTGCCCGATTGTAATCCTTTCGATTAGATTAACCGTTTCGTCAGTCTTTTTAATCACGGAAAAGTTTGCTCAATTAAACTGGATGGAACAGTGCAATACTAAACCAAATTGGCCCTTCGATCACATTTTCGGGCACAATGCAGACGCCTTAATAATGACGGCGGCCACCTTTGAGAGGAACAATTTAAGAAGGCGTACACCGCGAACCAGAGCCTTCCTCGTCCGACAAAGGCTGTATAGAAACTTTCCCGCCAGCAAGGGTGAAATTGAATTTGAATTCAGAACAGCCGCAAAGCTTCGCCCCACACATATAAGGCCGCGGTAACGAAGCAATAAAGGGCGATAGACCCGGAGCTGAATATATCGTTAAGGACACTTTTGGGAAAACCTCCCCTATTCAACTGCTGCGCACCCGTCCGCCCCGTGTCCAAATCCAAGGGAAGATAACTCGGTGGTCGCGACGCGAGATTCAAATAATCCTAATCATTTTCCCAAGACAGTAGAATATTTATTTAAGCAAATTATTTTAATCAATTAGAAAAACTCGTACAAACAAAAATTCAGTCTCTTCAAACAATATTTTAATGTTAGACTGAGTGAACATTTAAGATTCTCAATTATAGTGACTTCTCGGAATTCGCGAACCAGATATTGGAAACAGGCCACACGTTTAAAAAAGAATACGGTATTTAATTTCTCCATGTAAATAATAGAGGCCTTAGATTGGATAACTTAGAAATATTAGAACTCAAGAAACGTCTGAACATTAATGTCAATCCCAATTATAATAATATCGTGGTCTGTCTGAACGTCCTTCCATCCGTCCATATTTTTTACGTAATTTAAAAAAAAAATTACTTAATTTTCATTTTCATTATTTTTATAATAATTTAATTTTTCTTTTCTTTTTTTATATAAATAAATAAATACTTATTCCTTAGGAACTGACATGTAAAATTACTGTCATTTTTGACGGGTTACACCTAGTATAATTAAAAACCAATTTAATTTTACGAATAACGTATTGTTTGATATATTCCTAATTTCGGTTTCCGCTTGTCAATTTTAGAATTTAGTTTAGCAATAACTGTAGCCACGCCCCCGTTCAAAAATTATTTTTTTTACTAAAATAAGTATGCGTCCGTCCTGACGAAGATACAGTGGCATCGAAACCGGTAGACGTTAAGTAAACCCAAGTGGTTTATAAAAAGATCTTAAATAATAAAAACTAATAAAAATATTTTCCACAGCGAGACGTATCCATAACTTTTCGTTTCGGGAAAGAATGCTTTAAATTCGTCTTTCTATCTAATCATGGTCTTCCAAATCGTTCAATTGCTAATACTTCACTATCCATACCCATTCATAATATTGAGTTATACAGCTCCTCATTCATCATCAAAGATCATAACTATTTTCACAAGCAGACTAGAGCAATTTGACCATAAACAAAACATAGATAAACCCTTTCCTACCCCCCCCCCCCCGACCCAATCAATCTCCTATTCGTCACGTTATCGTAGAGCTAATATTGTCACTGTATTATTGTATACTGAAAATTAATTTCAATAGTTCAACTAAATTGTGTGGTTGATTGGATGAAATTACCAACTGGCAAGGAACCTGCCATGGTTATAATATGTGTACAAAAAATGAACAAATAAAAAAAAATACTAGAAAACAATATATGCAAGGCGGAAAAGAGTTGAAAAAAACAAGTTATCAGAAATTATTTTTTCTTAGAGTGATTATTTAAAAGCTTAAATAAACAAAGGAACATACAGAATGGAGTCTTGTTTTGTGTTAGTTGAAGGGATATTTCACAGTACGATAATTAATAATACAATACGATGATGAAAACGGTAACAAACAGTAAAATAATCGCGTTGATCCATAAATTACAGACAAAATAAACTGATAAAAATAAAAAACTTCAATGTTAATGTTTTTCCATATTTTAATGTAGTAGACAGCCCGTGCATCTTTTAAAAAGATGAAAAGTCTACTCTGTAATGACGACTTTAAACTTGAAGCTCAGACAGAGATTGATCAAATGCTATGTATGGTCAGTTCTACTTTACGGTGTTGAAGCATGGACGCTGAAGGTGACTACTCTAAATCGCCTAGAGGCGTTTGAAATGTGGATACATCGTAAAATGTTAAGGATATCTTGGACTGACATGACTAGTAATGTTGAAGTTTTACGTAGAGCAAATACAAACAGACAGTTACTTAACATAGTAATGCTCCGTAAAATTTCATATTTTGGTGATATAATGAGAGGCGAAAAATACTCCATCTTTCAGCTCGTCATGAAGGGGAAGATTGAGGGTCGCAGAGGGGTCGGAAGGAGGCGGCATTCCTGGCTTCAAAACATCCGAGAGTGGACCGGGATAAGAAGCGTGGAAGAGCTGTTCCGCACTGCCCTGGACAGGGAAACTTTTTCCCAGATGATCGCCGACGTCGGGAGGACCCGACAGGGCACATGAAGAAGAAGAATGTAGTTAGTTTAATACTTCATCTGTTGATGAGAGATATAACATAGTTTATGTTTTTCACGAAATCAAACATAATAATTTCGTTATCTGTCCGTCTGTCTGTTCCGGTAACTTCGTGCAACGTCCGTTATTTCGCACGAAGTCACGGCTAAAAAAACGAAATTAAATTAAAATAAAAAACGAACTCCGGGCTACCGGGCTACCAAACCCGAACCGGTGGTTCAACGCATGTTGCAATGGCCGCCTCTCCGTGGAGCGCCAAAAAAATGCTATAAATATTGTAATGCTTCCTTTTAGACAGAAAGGAAGTATTACTATTCTGTCGTAACAAAATAAATATAAATAAGTAAATATTACATATTCCATCGTAACCATAATAATACACGAAATCGCACACGCCGAGCGAGGCGGCCGGAGCCAAGGCGCGAAGGTTATACACACAGGCTTACGAGTCACACACACTATGATAGTATCCCTGTCAACCGCCCTCGCGGGGCCTCCGAGCAGGAGACGGAAGGCGTGCCACGGCGGGCCGCGCTGCCTTACTCTTGGAGCGGCTGTACCGGCGCGCGAGACCCCCCCCGCACCCTCTTCCGCTAGCCTTCCGCCCGGCAAGCGCAGTCTTCACCAGTCATCATCTGGGAACCGAGCTCTGAGGTGCGTCAGCTACGCCGCCCGCCCTAAGCAAATTACGGCCGCCATTTGCATAAAAGTTACGGTGTCGGAATTGTTTGTTGTTAATTTTCAAATGTGAGCCAATAACATACCTCTCGCCGTGTTACAAAGCTAAACAGTGTGTTCAAATGATTTAAACGCAAATAATATACTTCCCGCCGTGTTATAAAGTTAAACAGTGTGTTCAACTAGTTTAAACGCATATAGTAACGAGTTCGTCGTGTGAGACAATGTCGGTCTCGCAATAAATACATAATAATAATCGTTCTCTATGTTTTATAAACGACTAAGGGTGAAGTAGACCAAAGTTAAAAAAGTTCATCGCAAGCGCCTCGAGCGCCTTTTTCTAAAAATATAATACATTACTATTGGCGTCATGAACATTCCCCGCCAACAAGGGGTATAATAAAAACAATCGTTTTCGTGCCCTATTAAACAACGCCTGTTCTTTTAACTTTTAATAAAAATACCGTGCTCTTGGACTTCATAAGATTCAGCCGTCATTGGCGTCTTCTTCATTAAAATCGTCATCAACTTCCCCCCCTCCGCTCGGGCATTCCGACCGATCAGCTGACGGAAGACAACCGTCCGCCGCCTCCTACAGCTGGTCAGGGCTGCCACCCTTACTAAAGGTGGTCGATCCACTCCATACTCCGAAGAAAAAATTACAGGTTTCGAGTGTTTGTTTATATCCATACATAATTTACAGGAGCCAATTATGGCTAATCTCTAACATTCGCAAACTATTTACAAAAAGTTATCAAAAGGATAACCAAGTGACATTAATCGAACTCAAGTGATGTAACTTTTAAAATAGGAAACATAAAGTCTGTTCCAATCCCTGTTCATACTTACCCATACATCCCATGAGTCTCTACTGGGCCGACCTCTGGAAGCTTAACTATATGTAAATTAATATTCTGTAGTGGACCCGACTGAGATTAAATTTCGTTATAGTGATCAGGTTAAAAACATCTTAAAGAACAAAAAACTTAGAAGAGGTTCAAGAGTTTGTTTGTGTTTATACTTAATCTCCTTATGAGAGCTCCCACTCAACCTCCATTTGGTAATAAACAAATATTTTTATTTATATATAAAATTATAAAGGAGCATCCATTTTGACTTTAGTAGCCACCAGGGTCATACTTGATAATTCGGCGCTGTGTTTTTCTTAAACCTTTTACTATTGTATTTCATTGTCCCGTATGAAACCACGTTTATAAATTGTATAACATACTGTAGAATTTGTGCCTTATGAACTATTCTCTGTGTACTGAATTGACTGGATACCATCTCATTGTAATAAACCTCATGTAAAACCATACAGGCCCTGTTTTTTTATTTTACTTTCTCCATACTATTCCCCAACCAATCTGAAAGAAAGTAAAGGGAATGGACCACAACCACTGAAGCTTAGAATCCTGGTAAGATAACCCTGAGCGTTGGTTGGTCAGTTAGACCGTGTAGAAGCAATTCTGCCTATGAGAGAACAAGTACGTTCTCGGCAACCGCGTTCAGGGGTTTATTGGTAAATTCGACATCTCAATATATACTAGGGCCTAACAAAGGCGCGAACCAATTTTCCGTAATTTTTGACAGCTAGTTTAATGATAAACGCGCAAATTTTACGAAGTGTTGTTTTTGCTACGCACAAACAAATTTGATAATTTCCGCTTTATAAATAAGATTTTGAATATTAAAATCATAAATAATGTTCAGCATAAAAATAATATGCTACAAGTCACTGTATTAAAAATTAAAACTAAATTCGGTTAACGATAAGCCACCTTCCTCACATTTTATCACATCCTTTAAGTACAATATCTTGGAAAGAGGAAGTGAAATTAATAACTAGTCCATAAAGAAGTGGCTACAAAATACTGCCACAAAGGGCTTCCGAACTTTCAATAAAATAACTAAATATTCAAATATAATAACAAATTTTGACAATAATTGTTTTTCAATATAGATGCGAACACGGAATACATGTCGCATCAATATTTTTACTATTTTCTAAATAAGCTAGACGATTGTGCTAAGATAAAAGGACTAACTTGCTAGTGTCTTGGAATAGGGATCAAACCACCGACCACTGGATCACTAGGCGAGAATCGTGACCACTACACCAACAACTTACTTTATTTTGTAATTCGCGTCCGCCTATTCTTCATTTGTATCAATTTTTAGACGCCTGAAGCAAACTTATCACTAGATTATTTATTAAGGGAGTGACGATATTGTAGTGATGGTGTGCCCAATTGGGTGGTGAAAGAGCAGGGCCGATACAGGAGCTAATGCCGAATTGGGAGGCATAAGTTCATGGCCGATATGCTCATAAAATGACCCTGGGTATGTGGTGAGTCGCTCTTCACCCCGATATTATATATTTTTTTTAAATACCAGAAAATCACTTGAAAATCAGTGTTAATGAAAGAACGAATTTTCACGTTTTAGTAAGGCCGCCTTTTTTAATTGATTCATTATATTGTGGTGATTCAGGTTATGTAACAAAATGTAATGTAATGTAAATCTGCAATAGCAGAGGCGTACAATTAGTATTTTTGGCATTCTCTTGTATGGGATGCAGGCATTGATAATAAACCGAGAATCAATCCTTTAGGTCGAGGCCTTTAAAATGTGACTCTATGGACGCACTTTTATAGACTGAAAGATTAGGAAGGGAGAAACAACAAAACAATGTGCATGAAAACAGAGTGGATCTAAACTGGTTAATTAAAAATAATGGAGACTATGGAAGCATTTTATTTATTTATTCTTGTCAAGTATTTGGGGCTCCCGACCCTACTAGGACAATGGGATGATTACGATGATGATATTACGAAATTACATATTCTTTTCGCTTTTTTTTTCACAAATATATATTAATTTACAGTCATTCTTTACTATTCTAACTGCATGCGCCTGTGCAATTCCATGGAAATCTACCTAAAAAATCATTTTAGATTTGATTGTAAAAACTGTAATTTCGTGCTCAAAGGGTTGAAAACAATGAAAGGGCCTGCGCTGAAAATAATTGGAGAAATCTGTACAGCGTCGGGAATTAAATTAGACCCTTGTTCTAAGGGATGTCTGAAAATAATGTTTCATATTATTATTTCAACGCAAGTTCTCCGATACATAAATAATACGTAGGCACCGCGTCAGCTCCATCGCGGAGGTAATCTCGAGGGACCCTGTACCCTAAATTAAAAACCGAGTGTTTGGGTAAATTCTACAGTAGTTTATGCAAGGTACACTGGAACAATAAATTTCAGTTTCACGTGCAAAACACTTTCCACCACCGGGACGCATTTAAGACCCTTAACTGCTTGGCGCTAAACTTCTACAACGGACCGCGGAAACAGGAAAGAAGAAAATGTTCGCCGTACCAGATGTCACAAAAATAAACACTATTTACACGTCCAAAAAAAATTATTGTGTATTTTAAAACTTATTGACAAATCAGATTATCAAAAAAATTATATTTGTTTCGTATATATCCGTTACTGATGGGCAAAACCATTATTTCAACTGTGATTTTCGAACGATTGAAACATGGTTGAAATCTGAGTATTCGTGTTTCGGTGAGCATTCTCTGAAACTAAGTATCCAAAAATTAAATTTTAGTTAGCAATCACCGTTTAAATCAAATATTTAGCTTATAACAGCGATTCAGCTCATCGATAGTATACGTGAAAGATTAAATTAAAGAATATATCTCTCAACTCAAGGTATGGAGAGTGCGAAGCACCAAAAAAGATTTGATACGACCAAGTTAGTTAAGTCGAAACCGAATAACCGCTCCATCTTAAGGGATGTAACAGTTTAAGTCATGGTATTTTTTGGGCAATTATCTTGGGTAGCTTCTGGTTTTAAGGCTATCTAGATATCTATGGACACGTAATTCTCTGTGTATACCGAGTAGCTTGTTGGTCCTGTGGTTAGGACTCTCGCCTCGTGATCCAAAGGTCGCAGGTTCGAATCTCACTCCAGACAAGCAAGATAGTCCTATTTTCATAGCACAAGCGTTTAGCTTAATTTGAAAATAGTAAGAATATTGATGTGACACGAGTTCTAAAAAAATTTTAAAAAATATCAAAGTTGCCGTAAAACATAGATTTTGTGGTCCCCGGAATGGACGGTTGAATTTACGCGGCAGTCATAATTTTTTTTGTGACATATTTTGTGCATGTATTTTTATTACGAACTAGCTATAACCCGACAAGAATGATGGTACTTTTACATGTCGGTTCCTAGAGAATAATTATTTATTTATTTATAAAAAATAATAATAAAAAATAATAAAAAAAGATAAAAACAAAAAATATATACTCTAAAGAAGTTACGGACGTTACACGAAGTTACGACGGAGGGGCGAACAACAGGAGACGAAATTATTATAATTGGGATTATAAAATTTTACAGCCGGCTGGCAGAATAACGGAAGCGGACTATACTGAAAATCATCATCACGGCAGATAACCGGGAAAAATCGATAAGTGGTAACTTAACATATCTAGAAAATTCTCGTGATTAAGCTTCTAATGCAAAGTTTAGAATAGAGTGCAATATCAGGGGATTTTACCCAGACAACATTCTCCAAAGCACTATATAGTCAGTACGTACATGGATCCTGTCAAGGAATGTAAGAGTACGCCTCCCTACGAATGTAGTGATGGTTCCGTTTGCCATGGACCGCGAAAAGAAGGAATATGCCTATTCTTCAGGAACTTCTGTATCTTTATTTAATATTTTTTTAATGAAACTAACAGTACTGGGTACAAAATACATACAAAAATACTTTAAGTTTTCATACATTATAATTATAAACAAAGAGTTACTTTATTTTTAAAAAATACTTAACCTACAATATTTCAAATGCAACCCAACATCCCAATTACAAGTGTCTTCATCATGCATCCTATATATAAAATACCAATGCAATACCATCATGTACGAATAGCCACATAACCAATCGAAATACAACGACAAGCGAACAAGCAATCAAAATAAAATTGGATACAGTTATTAAGGCGATCGTCTAGCAGAGTGAGCAAATTTCACAATTTTTTCTCATATCTTCTCTTGCATTTTTTATCACATTTTTGTATGGAAATATCTCATTTTAAAATTTATTCATCAGGTTACATATATTTTAAATACGAATATCTTATTAAAATGTCACAAACTAAATTATATAATTGATTAATAAATTACCAAACCCTCAATGTTTTAAAACGAAGAAAATTGCTCCACTTTGTGGACCTTTTATAATTGAACGGCCCTGTTGAGATGCCTTTTTTATTCAATAATATTACAAAGTAAACAATTATCTTCAATTTATTACAATTGCAGCAAAATCTGTTAGTTTGTTTACATGCAATTTATGTTTTAAAAAATACATACAAAAATGTGATAAAAAACGCAAGAGAATATATGAGAAAAAATGATGAAATTTGCTCATTCTGCTAGACGATCGCCTTAATACAGAGCAACATGAACATCACAAATTTAAGCACGAGTTTTTCGGTTATTATGGATAAAATAATTATCATAAATAAAGAATTAATATGTATTGATATTTTGTGTTCTAGGAGTTCAGATTATTGTCAAAAAAATAATTAACGATTTTATGTTTAAAAAACGATCGTTTAACACATTTAGGTATTGGGACGACGGATTTTTATACGAACGGTATGGATGTGTTGAGATTCAATTCCCGACGTTTCTCTGAAGTAGTTTCGTAAGTGAAAAATGGACTTATAATATAACATATCATAATCTACGTACTATATTAAATAAAGATGAGGGATATAAAGGCAAAGGCAGCAATATCCAAAAAAATATGAATGCAGTCATCAAGATTACTAAATTAGAATATACTGATATCGATATTTTATAGAAAATATAGCCAATAAATAAGGGATACATAAATTAAATATATAATTCAGTACATTCTCAATCATATATCCTTTGACTGGTGACTGCATTCAAAACATATGTTTATTTTTTGGATATTGCTGCCTTTTCTTTTATACCCCTAATGCATGCTTTAGCAGAGAAATAAAATAATAAAATATAAAAGTAATTTTGCAAACGTAGTAAAGGTAATATGCATAAAAATAAACATATTTAAAAAAAATTGTATTATAAAAATAAAGTAGGTACCTAATATGAAAAACTTCAATTACATTTTGTGTTATACTAATTCTTCCAACTCCTGTCTATTTATTTTTGACATTAGGCAGTATGTTATAATTTGTTTAAATTTTACTTTTATCTACTTTATCTTCTAGTAGTGTATATCCACTTCTATTTTTCAACTGGACACACCCAGCTAAGTGCCCGATACTTACCCACGTAGAATATAGGTATATCCACTTATATCTTTCAACCGGAACGCACAGGAACGACGTTCCGGTAGATCCTTTGACACCACCCGGAACACTTATCTTCTCTTTGACAATTTTCTCTGACAAAGTACGTCGAATCTTGGTTATTATATGGACGAGATTCTGCTGTTGACACAAAGGCTAAAGAAAGATGCAGGGAAAAAGACTGGTGAAAATATGCTCATGGTGTTTACTACGATTAGCACATATTTTTTACAGTCCAATATTTTGCACCCCTCGATTTTTAATTCTTCCAGGTTATTTTTATGACGTTGTCTCAATTAGATATAAAATAGGTTTCTTACCTTATTTTTATATTTGAAATAACAAAAAATAATATTAAATTAATTTATTTTGAATATATTAATGGATGACAATTCACTTGATTTAAACCACTTTTTGGTAACGCCAACCATGGTTTCGGATAAATATTCCGGGCAAACTATAAAATAAAAATATGAGTAATTATTGTACTATTTTGTCAACTTTTTTAATGCGTGCCAGCCGTATGACTATTTTATGATTATTTTTCCATACACTTTTACAGCTGACACTAATTGTATTATGTTTTAATTTAATTTAACTGCTATAATGATAGAAATAACGTCTTAACATGTCTCATAGTAACGAGTACTAATACTACTAATAATATTACAAATACAATTAGAAATACGTATATGCATTCCGTCTATTTGTCTCGGGATATTTAATCTGAGAATATTGGGGGAAATGTCAGAAATACCCATAAGTTTTAACTTTAATGTCGTCATTATCATAGCAATATGAAGAAAAATAAGATAAAACTTGCTTCATGCACAGACATACATTAGATAAAAATTTGACAGTAAGTAATGTCAATAATTCTTAGTGTATACATATTTACTAACGATAATTGATTAATTGATATAATCTGATTAAATCCAATAGCGATTCTAAGCTAATTTCTAGCCATCAGGTACAAATACCCAGATAATACGACTAATTGCTCATCAAAGGGATAAATTATTGCAGATATATAATATTGAACTGCAATAGAGGAAAGCCCGTCGTGGATTAATTAATTTTTAAATATACACAAAATACCTAGAACATGATATTGATTTAAATTGTTATTGAACATATGAAAGTAGGTACGTAATTGCCTGTTATGTTTTACAAGGTGATACAAATAGAGAAATAGTTTTTCATATGCAGTGATGTGATAAAGTTCCATAGAATTATTTTATTAAAAATCTGTTTATTTCTTATTTATAGTATATTTTACATTATAGAATTATTGAGTGGGTATGCTCTTACAAAACTCCTCTAAATCCACTATCCACAAGACAAAAAAGTATAATAAAAATTATTAAAAAAACCTAGAGTCTACCCAACAATTTTGCATACTTTTTTTCATACTGTTGAAGCAATTAAAAAAAACAATCTATAATCCTAATATTAAAAGAACACAAAAAATTAGGCGTACAACATTCTAGAAATACATGATCATTCTTAAATTTTAACATCCCTAAAAAATAATTCAGAACAAAACTACGAGTCTTTTATAGGAATTAAATATTTCAATCAACCACCGACTGTGTTAAAAAGTTTTGAAAATCCAAAATTGTTCAAAAGTGAATTAAAAAAATACGTTAAAAGAACATTCATTTTGATTCCATTTTACTTTAATTCATTGTTTACCTCAATTAATCTACTATAGAACATTCCATTATTACTATATATTGTAACGAAATTATTTTGTATTAAAATATCGCACGAAGAATCGCGACAAATTTGAATACTGCACAACACTAGAAGTCTCCCATCCCTAGTCGTAGGTATTATTTAAACTCGAGCGCGGGAAAGAACGCTCTTTTTCTATGGAGAACGCACGACGATATCTACATACAGGGGTTCAGGTAGGATCGGACATCTAGCCTACCCGGTAATATACCCTCTGTGCACCTCGACCGTGGAATCAGCGGACCTGCAAGGTATTTTGTCTAATATTGTGGTATATTATTTTTGCAGAACCCCTGTGCTCCCTATGGAACCTATACCACCTATTCAACCTATTCCACATCTGCAAGCGCTAGGATGCTATTTCCCAAATTAATAATTAATCATAAGTATAAATACTATTCCATCATGGAATTAAATACAACACTCTTCGATGCAGAGTGCTTATCTTTAATAATCATTCCTAATAATCCGTAGTATTCCATCACGGAATATAACCCAACTCCCATAATGCTTAGTGTTAAAGATAATGATTAATCTCAATATTCAATACTTTTATCCTAATGCGGAGAGTCTAAACTATTGTTAAATCCTAGTTTAATACTATTCCATAGCGGGGCGGTAGCGAAATCCTTTTGGAATTTCATCAATTATTAAATCATCAAAATCTAGAATCACACCGAAATGCATCATTATCGAAATCCTCGCTATATTACGATAGTTTTATATAGAATCGCAGCGCTCTAACATTTATAATCCAAATATTACATCTGTGATAAAATGTGAAGTAAGTTGCAAACACGCTAACCAATGTTCTGTTATTTTTCACGGGTTGCAGCTAGTCCCAATTACAATAATTTCGTTTTCTGTCTGTCTGTCGTAACCTCTTGTAACTTCCTTATTTTCTTCAATAGTTTAAATATAGTTTAAACTATATTTAAACTATATAAATATAATATAATATAATATAAAAATAAAAATAAAGTAAAAAAAAGAGCAAAAAGCATATATTTTTACGAAAATGTTTTGATTGGTGGAGAACGCAAACATCTATGCTTTTTTCTTAACTCTTACTTCTGATGGCGCAACCGGGCCTTATTCTTTAGGAATCGACGTGTTAAATTACCGCCATTTTTGACGGGTTACAGTTAGTAAAAAATAAAAACAAATCGCTCTACATCGTGAGACCTTTAGCAAAAAAAAAAATTAAAAATTACTTATTGTGACCGACATGAAAACGGCGATACTTTTTTGATGTTGAGAATTGTTTGTTTGGTTAAGTGATACCTAAATGAAGTGAACCAATGATCAGACGAAGGAAACCGGCGTACTTAGGACACATTCTTCGTTATGAAAAATTTGATTTTTTACAACTCATCATGTGAGATATCACGTCACTTGCGACCGAATCAATTTTATTTCATTTTTGAAAGCAGTGCACTTTACTATAACGGAAATACTTGGAGTAAGGGCATATTCTTCAATTATGCCCTTACAGTGATACTATGATAAGAAAGTCAGTGATACTATAAAGTTATCCAAAACTTTATAATATCACTGACTTTTCAAGATGCACAAACTTGAGTCCCAACGAAAAATATCCGATCTCGTTGTGCTACACAAGATTCTCAGCGGAGCAATTAATTTTCTTTCTCTATCTGACATAAATTTGCATGTTAAACCCCGTATAAGAAACCCGGAGTTCTTTAGAATAAGCCAGCACACTAATAATGGTTACTTTTCTCCCATCACAAGATTGTGTCGCACATATAATATGTATTGTGCTGACCCTAACATTGATGCTGATATTCTTGCAGATACCTTATCATCGTTCAGAAACTCACTCATACACAACATCTATTTTCTAAACGATGACCTGAACCTATAGATCCATTTAATCAATTATTTATTAAATACTAATCGCATTACATTCAAACGCTAAATAAATAATACCTACATGTAAATATACATGTAAAATATACTTAAATGCAAAAATACATGTTACTAGAGCGTGCCGAAGACATAATGGGCATAGTCTTCATTTATAATGTTTTATTATTAGAGTATCATGTACCTATTATCCTGTTAGTGTATCTAATAAATATAAAAATATATTTTTTTAAAAAAAAGGTAAATGTTCATCAAACGTTCTTTCTTAAACTTTCTTCCGCGCCAGCTTCCAGCCTTTTTCAATATTTTACTGCAATACAATATTTACGAAAGTTGAATCACCACTAGCTTACGTAAACCATGTATGGAGGTCATTGCGCAGCCTCATTGCCGAAATCCATTTCTAAAATGGGCCCAAAGTCAATGAAACACAATGTCTTTTATCTATTAATGTTAAATGTTCATAAATTCTTATCGCAAAACCTTTTTATGTGAAGTTTGTAACGACCATTGAGACATTTTCAGAACTATATCCGAACATGCAAGGAAACTTCGCAGCGAGATGAATTGTTAAAACCCCTTTGGCCGCGAACCAAATTAGTTCTTAAGAACTTTTGGCTGCCTTACAGTGTACCATGTATATTAAATTACCACACAATGTTCCAATTTTCTTTGAATATCGCGAAAGACGTAAAAATATTCAAATCGCTTTTTAATTTTTTCCAGGCATAAAACTAAATGCGATTATCTTAAACGTGACTGTACCATATAACGTGAGATACCTATGAACCGTTTTTATATTACTTATTACATATAAATGTATATTATATTTTACTTAATTCTTAATCAATATTCATACAATAATTAATTAATTAGCACATAATTGATTATTCATCACCCATTGCCTGCTGCTTTTCATACGATTTGGTTAATTTTTGAAACTGATAATGCCAAAACCACGCACTGCATATTTTGTTATTGAAGCAATCATATTATTATGGATGATACGACGCCACGTATGCTTTCGAGTTGGACACATTTCCAATCAAACGTATATTCTAATCTTTAATAATTTAGTATAATTTTGTTAAGGTTAAGTTTAATAATACAGCGCCTAGAAGCGCCGCCGTCCCATTATTGTCCCATCCGCAAGTTTGATCGTCTATAACTTTTTTGTTTTTTTATTGAGGTCGGTGAAAATCATATGTCTAGTAGAAAAACAACCATTCCGTGAGATTCCATACCAGAGAGAAAAGACAAACGAACAAGGTGTCAGCTCAAGTCAAAATGTTCAAATAATAAGTCCTATGAGAAATGCCACCTGAGAAAAAAAACTGTCTGCAATAAATGCACAGATAAACAATATTATTTATGCGTTAATTGCTCTACACATTATGATAACTAGTTTATAAATATTTGATAATTTATTATGGTTACAATTACTATGCGAGTAGCGATAATTTTGATACTAAACCAAAAAATATTAATGTATTAAAAATAATAATAAGTTTTTTATTCATTTTTTTGGTCTTGTGTTACACCTCGACTGCCTAGCTAGTAAAGTATAACATTAGAATTTTAATTCATTATTTGTTACGTATTTGTTTTTCAGACAATAAGGATTTTATTTAAGTTAATTAATAAACATGTTTTAAAAACATTTTTAATTTTTTTTATTTATATTTATGTTATCACAAATTTATCTAACACATATTTTAATAAGCTTATAACGCCCCACTTGGTGAAACCTGTTCTGGTTCAGTTATAATTTTAAACTCGCGCTTTCTGTTATTTGCGGATGACTTAAAGCTTTTCTTAAGGATGTCAACTTTGGTCGATTTTCGTCTTCTCCAAGCAGATATATCAAATATATGTGAATGGGGAAGACGAAATAAACTTTTGTTTAATGTTTCCAAGTGTTCGGTTACATCTTCACTAGGGCCCAAAAACTCTATTTTATCGCTACAAAATGAACGACCAAAATCTGACAAGAACATCAAATGTTAAAGATCTAGGTGTTAGATTTGTAAGCAACCTAACATTTCACGATCACATAGAGACGATCAGTGGTAATGCTTTGAGAATGTTAGGATTTGTTCTGCGTACTGCCAGGGTTTTCGAGAATACCCGCGTACTGAGAACTCTACAACTTCTTGGTGCGGAGTAGACTCGAGAGTGGCTCGATGATCTGGGGGCCACATTCCACATAGTCTAGAGACTAGAAGGAATGTGTATTTGATTACACATTTTTATCGATTATTGCGCGGTATGATCGATAATCCTGAAATTATGCAGAGCATTGGTTTGTATGTTCCTGATAATTACATAAGACATCGTCAGCATAGATTGTTTCACATTCCAATATACAGGATCAACCGGCCGATGGTTATGCCTGTTGGAAGAGCCACAGCTATGCTGAACAAAATCGCTTTGGGTATTGATATATTCCATGTGTCTGAGGGGGTTTTCCGAAGCGGGATTCTCCTACACCTTTGACCAGATTTTATGTTATTTTTAATTTGTTATTTTATTTTGATATATACTTCCTAATATGTATGCCTTAAACATTTTGTTTGTAATATACATATTATCAATAAATAAATTGAATTGAATTGAATAATTAACAAATCGCTGTTATAACAATATTATTGAAGAACAATATAAAAGAAAAATCTATACATATATAATAATTATATATAATATAAAATATTTATATAAAATAAAAGTAATTTTAATCATTAATTTCATGCCTTATAGCAATATCATTATTATAAATAGAATGGGACAAATATGTCCCCGACGGCGGTTCTAGGGGGGTCTTAATTTTCGGCGCTTCCGGTGTTAAAACTGACCGAAGAAAGTAAAAATTTCTATAATGTCTTGCCTTTAAGTGACTCAAATATTAAATAATGTATTAGGTCCTTACGTATTATATTTCCGTTTACTAATACTGGCTAGTTTGAAGTTCGGTATCTTGCATTCGACTTGGAATTCCAAATTCAAATGAAGGTTATATTAAAGCGATGACATTCCGTTTTTTTAAATTAGTTATTCATTTGTTTTTGCGTCGTTTGTTTTTTCCTTAATATCGCTGTGTCTGCGACCACGAAAAAAATGAAAATTAACTTTTCCTTATATGAGTTTGATGTCTCATGGAGACGAAACTGTTTTTTTCTTTTTTTTATGTGGAGAAATTAGTATGGAAGCCTTTTTGGGAGTTCAAAGGGCCTACGACTTATCATACGGCTGGCTTAAGTGATCACTTAACACAGTGTAATGTTCACCAATTCTACCCGTGATAAACTATCACATCTATCGAGTTTTTGGTTGTATACATGTTTAATTCGCGTACCTTGTTTCATATGTGGACTGTATTTTACTACCGACACCAGTGGTTGAAAGTTGTCATTCTCATAAACTAGTACAGATGTCGCCGTTGGTAATGAGATATATACATTTTGATTGGAGTTTCAAGTCGGGTGCCATATAACGTCATCCACGGCAGAATAACCCAGCAGTAATGTTATTTTAGAGGCAATTTGATTATGATGTATTAACGTGGCACACAAACATTTTACGCTCGAATTTTTATATATTATAATATAATCTCTTTTATACAATATCCAAAGTTGTATTATCGCCTTCATGTAGGTAGGTATTGTATATTAATTAAAACTCTTCGGTCATATTGTAATGGACATTTTTAAGGCTTTTGGAGCCAAAAAGTAAAAGATTTGCCTGAGAAAAGTTTTCTTTTACAGGCGTATGCCAGGGGCGTTCTGTGAGAATATTAAAACATGACATTTACGTAAACATATGTTTTGAAAAAAAATCGAGTTAAATTATATATTTCTTAGTTATTGGCATACTAACTATAACGTATTTTTATTGTATCAATAAATTTCGGCCGCCAGTTAAGGCTGTGAGAAGAGTGTTATCTAGAGTATCGAAGCGTCTTGAAAATGGTAGTGATTGACATTATTTAATAGAGAATTATGTTTTTTGGGGTTATATACCTCATTATTGTATTAAACTTCCTTATTATGATATATACAGGGTTATTTGGAAAACATTAATAACCTCGCAGGACTATATCCCTGCTTGATTATGAGTCGAAAATTTTGAAGCAACCATGACCTTATATCAATAGTTATGGAGTTATGCAATATCAACATTTTCATTTTTTTTTAAATATTTCTGACTTATTTTTTACAAAACGTTGAACTATCATCACAATAACTCATATCGATTACGAAAAATTTATTCGTTTCAATACAAGTTAAATAAAATGATAAAATCCCTAGATAAATTCCATTTCGAATGTTTTCCAATTGGAATTGGAAGGTTTTTATTATTTTATTTAACTTGTATTAAAGGAAATGAATTTCATATTCAATACAAGTTACTATAAAGATAGAAAGTTTTACAAAAAATAAATCAGAAATATTGAAAAAAAATGCAAACTTCAATGTCGCATATCTCCATAATTGCTTGAACATTTTCGATTCATTATTTAAGCAGAAATATAGTCCTGCGAAGTTATTAATATTTTCCAAACAACCCTGAATGATGTTTCTACACATTAAATAACATCTAAATGTATTTTAAAATTATGTGTAGGTACACCTCGTTTATTAAAAAAAAAATAAACGGTTTAACTCATTTTTGAATCTGACAATGGAAAAAACACATTAGTCGATGCGTATTTAGCGCAGTCATAATATAGATAAGAGTGATTTCATTAAAAAAAAAATTTATGGATCTTACATCGCATGAGACCATTAAATTTTTGGTGAAACTATTACTATAGAAATTTTCTAAATAAAGTCTAGGCAGCAGAATTCCGGACGCAGTAATAATTAATAGATGGGTATTGTAAATACAAATACTAGGGAATAAGTACATTTAAAAAAAGGGCATAACATCAAACATATACACATGCATTAACTAACTAACTTAACACCACGCCCTTTTCCGCGGGGGTAGGCAGAGAGGATGTAGAGTAGGTAGAGAAAATGCAGCCATCCCTCCTCTGCCACGTACCTACAGAAGATTTTAAATAAATAATAAGTTGGTTCATACATACCTACTAATATCTATGTACATAGATAATTAAATATGATCATCTGGCGAAAACTGGCAATTTCGTAATTGATAACGATTTTGAAAACATATTTGTGTGTTTAAAATAATTAATCGAATTTATCTAAATTTTGTCTACTGGATAATGGCGTTTTTGCTTCTAATGCTCATATATTGACAAAAATAAATTTAAAACAAATTAGATCATCTTTCGATTATATAAAAGTCGGCAAAATAAAAATAATCAGAAACCTGTCCATAAAGACGAAAAATTGAGTATTTTTTAAAACCTTATTTATTATTATTTAAATATTTTATTAACTGACTGTAAAATTTATCAATAATAATTATTGTACTCATCAGGAATATATTTCTTTGTGAGTTTTTAGAGCAATTGTTGGTCAAGAAGCCTAAAGGTAATTATAATAAATTAGATATCTTTTAGTTTATGGTCTATAGGTTAAAGAGCTTGTGTCAATTGATTGTTATAAGGGTGTAGGTGCAAATTATTTTTCAAAATTTTGTGTAGAGATGGCTGAGACAGGCTCAGTTCCTGTGAACGGTGACTGATGAAGGTACCAGGCATTTCAGTAACGCTCTCGTGCACAGCAGCGATATTTCCCAATAAACGAGATGAAGGTTTCTTTCGCCACTGACTCAGAATCTTCAAATACCGCCAACAAGTGCTAAATTGTGCTTGCTGCAAGCACATGATTATGACTCGAAATGTTATGTTTCTAACGCCGTAATTGAACGTTGAACATTTAGATACAATTGCTTCTCTTTTATCCGGAATCGCATATATGCAATAAAATATTTGACTTTATTTTTAATATTCCGAAATTCTTTTTAATGTGTAAAAATATAATTTTTAATTAAATAAATTGTAAAACAAATGATAAGTAAACTAAATAATATTACATTATCAAAATGTAAAACTCATGAAATTACGCGTAGTACCCTGAATTGCGAAATCATGAACATCGCGATTTACGAAATTTCGGGAATCCCTGTCAAAAGGGTATTTATTTTGACACAAGCCGGAGAATGCGCCGCGAGTCTTAAGTGTTATTGTATTATAAATATAATATAACCGGGATTAACTTTGGTACGATTATCATCTCTCTTCTTCTTTAATATGATTAAATGAGTGGGAATTATATGTTTTCGCATGAGTCGTACAAAACCTCTCTGCGGTTGACCTCTACGCATCTAAATAGGGTATTTTGGACTTTTGTAATTATCAATTCATGATTGTCCAACGTGTTAGAGAAATGTTAAAAAAATATTTGATGTCGCTCATCTCCTAACTGTTGACATTTCAATACAAGTGAAAACAATATTTTTAATTCAAAATTGAGTGAAGAAGATTCCCCAGAAGTTACCATCATACATGTATCCATATACCTACATATGTGTAGGTATATGGATACATGTATATGGACAAGTGCAAGTTAAGAAACTTCCTTCCTTCCTTCGTCACCCCATTTATCCTAATCGCGTCGAGGACATATGGCTTGGACAGTACCTACCTATATTTCCACTTCTCGCTGTCCTGCGCTGTGTCGTTACATGGAGCCACTAGTAGTTCAATCTTTCTTCGCAAGTCTCCGCAAACAAATAAAAAATTAAAAACTTGTGTACCGAGTTCAGTGTTATAAGGGTGGAAGAAATGGAACGTAGAATAAAAGAGAATAAGCAAAATTTTTTTTATTTAAAAAAAAAATAGTGATGCGAACACGTCGCATCAATATTCTTACGTGCTATGAAAGTAGGATTAACTTTCTGGTGTCCTGGAATCGGGCTCGACCACCAGATAACTACGCTAGCATCATGACTACCAATATAATGATTAAGTTGCGGTTCTGGAGAAGGACCAACACATCACTTTTTTCCACAGGGGCAGACTGAGAGAGTAGAATGCCATATTCTATTATCCTGACAAACCGCTTCTGCCTCGTACTTACATTATGTATTGCCATGTGATTGGGGCGATGGAAAATTAAAATTATTTAACCTTTTATTTATAATCAGTCACTGACCACGAGCTAAACTAAAGGAGTTTTATGTAGGTAATTCTGATTAATTTCGAACTAGTCATTCGTCTGCGTAACATTTTACCTACATGTCTGTGATCGCACTTATTCAACGTCAAACGCCGGAAGATACTCTCGTAATTAATTTACCTTGGTGGCTATCCAAATGCACACTTTAAACTAAAATTTATTTTCTTCGCCTATTAGTTTTAGCTAACGAAGGGCATCGACAGAATCATTACTATCATTAAAATGAGATTAAAATTATTTAGTTTCCTATTTATGAAATAGTTCAACAAATCTGTAGGTATTCTTAGTATATCGTAATAGTAACACACTCTCTACACATATTTTCTTAAATCTAACACGCCTGTGGTCCAGCTACAGCTCAAATTTCAAAGTCTAGTAAATACTGATAATTAAGCATCGGACTTTTGTGGTATTTTTCATACTTAGTATCGCCGCATTAGTAGGTACTGCGATATAAATTATCGTTAATTCTGTGCCGTTAAATTCCATTGACCACTGCGTGATTGATTGATTGCGATTGCATAATTCAATACAATCTGGCTTGTGATTGTGGAGTGATTTTTTAAACAATTTATTTGAAAACATTCTCATCATATGACAAAAAATAAGCGCTGACAAGGACGCTGTAAAAATGTAGTGATCGGTATCCGGCTTTGCTCAGGATTCAGATTCAGTTATAATTTAAATAGTAATGGTCAGACGTTATTTTAACCGGTTATTTTCGGTACAATTATTTGAGATTTTTATCTGATATAGCTACTTGTCTAGTGCCGATGGTTGCCCGTCGAACTGCAAAAAATTAGTTGCCAATCATCGATGCAATCAGATACAAATCTCAAAAAACGGTTAGTGTGTCACCGGTTAAAATATTGTCACTAAATTTAAAGTAATGATTTATGCCAAATTTCGTTTAAATTGGTCACCGGATGTATGATTATTTAAATTTTATATATGTATATAGATTATAAAAAATAAAACGAAACATTAACCACAATTTATCCATCGTGATGCTGGTTATTTGTTTTGCATTTAATTGACATATACAAAATTTAAATCAGGTGCATGACGTTTTTTTATCTGATCTCAAACGATTTATTCAACCTAGGTAGGTATATGTTATTTATAAAATTTACAATTAAAGTACTGCCATCTATGGTAAATACTTTCAAGCTTTAACTTTGCCAATGACTAACAAACGTTTACAAGTCCAGTTTTAGCAAAATTGAATTGAATATTTTATTAACAATTATTTATATAAATAATTGAAGTTGATTCGAATGACACGGTGATTTAAATACCTACGTAATAAAATTTGAATCGTGAATAATAAAATTAATACCCTGCCATCTATGGTCATGTTTCGGTACTGTTAAGCGTTAACTCTGCTAATAATTCATAGATGTTCATGTCCATAGACTATTTTTGTTGAGCTGTAAATCATTTATGGAAAATGAGGATAATGTTTTAATACTTATTTTTTGTTAGCAGCAACACTTTGACAAATGTCAAAGCATGACATTTGCACAATTCAGTCATGTGATTTGTTCTACGTGCCGTTTTCCAACGATATTTGAAGAGTTTTATGCTCGTTTCTCGTTATCTTTAAATTAAAGTTGTTAGTGTTGTGTTATTGTAGCCTGATTTATAATATAGTAGTGTATAAGGTATCCGTATAAATATTTAAAATTCATGTTTTCGGCAGGCATTGAACATACATCATAATGGAGAGACACGATGTATGCATCTTACTCGACAAACTGACACTTGACATGCTGAGGTTGATGGAAGATAGAGTGCGAAGTCAAGTCAATATCGAAAATGCTACCAACAATGCGAGCATCCATTTGGCCAAAACCCGCTACATTATGGGTCAAAACAGCGTGTCCATGGTTCAGCTGCCGACAGAGAATTCTCCAGAATTTTCAGCCCTGTCCACTGTCGCCACAAAAGTCAGGGAAGATACAGTATCAAGTGAAGCTGTGGAACTCTGCGTTAGAAAAAGTGTGCCAGACTCTGAGTACATAAATCCGATTCGATGGTTTGGTGTTTTAGTGCCGCAGAACCTTTACCAAGCGCAAACATTGTTTACCAACTCATTGAATTATGTTGTTGAGTCGGTGAATCTTCAAAAACAACTTGAATTCACTCGCAATGCAATTACACAATTGAAGAAGTTGAAACAAAAGTTGACACCTGAAGAGTAAATGATATTAATGTGAGTGAAATTATAATTAGGCACATTATTAATGTATTTTATTTTTAAGTAAATATATAACTATTATCTTCTCGTAGCAAACGAGCACTTTCTTTAATCGATTCTATCCTATATAAACACATTTGTGGATATGACATCTACAATATGTCTGTCAATATTGCCAGTCAAATAAAATTATGTGGCAAAAAGATGACTGTACACATAATGAAATGTATTTGAATGTATAGACGGCCATCACTATTAGTTCCACAACTGGTGGGTCTTTGCTTCTTCAATAATTTTCCTTCATTGATTTTTTGTATGCCTCATTTCTCATACTTAGTATTGGATCTCTATATATCACAGATTTTTCTTCAACTTGCACTGCATTTTATGAACACCACCCAGATTGCAAATATATATTCGATGGTATCATTTATGGCATTGAGGTCACAAAGGCCTTACAAAAAATTGTGTTATTGAATTATTTAGCTTGGTTTAGGTAATGCCATAATCATATTTATTACTGATTTTCCGTCTATGAGATACAGTTGGACATATTTGCGTTTATCTCAATACTCTTTTTGTAAATAGACTACTGTGATTCTAACCCCCCGCATTAAAATTCTTACAAGCCATCTAGCATAAATGCAACTATAGTCTTTCTACATTTTTAAGAAAGGTTTTAATAAAAATAAATAAGTTATGATACTGTGTTCCATAAATATTCTAGAAGATTGATCATGATAACATTAATAAAAGCATTGTATAATGTAGATTGGATTCTCAAATCAATTTAAGAAGATAGTTTTCTTCAGAATTCCCTCAGAATTGTGAAGGAAAAAATGGGTCAATTTTTCATTCATTCAATTTCATTTGGGATGGTTGACAATTACATATATCACAGGGAGGTGATGGAGCAACCAAAATTAGTGGGGGATGAGTGGGTAGTTATTAGAGCCTCCAATCTGAATATTCGAACCCCGAATATATTAGCCTGTTTTTAAGTATTTGTTATTCGAATACTTTAAAAAGTATTCGCTCTTATTTATATTATACGATTTTAAATATTTTTCTTAACTAAACAAAGGTTTACAGACCCTGGAAGTCACTTGCAAGCATTCATTCATTCACTCAGGTATATGATTTTTTTCTCCAGAAGTACTGCTATATGCTATATCGGCTAAGTCGAACATCAAAGATGTAAACGCCTTTGTTGGACATCTTCTGCTTATCTTTATGGCTATTTGAACTATTAATAAATTTTAAAGCATGTTCAATATTAATTTTAAAACTCCGCTCTGACTTATTAATCGTGAAAAATCACGGGTGTAATTAACAACGATCCTTGGGCGTGACCTGGCCCACAGGCTGGTTGCGTGTCACACTCTAAATAACTTAAGCTGTAATTTCAGCAAGTTGCGGACCAAGAGACAACGAAATTATTATATATAGATAGCTGCCATTAAGACCTATCAGACCTATTTGCGCAGTAGCTATCAATTGTCGCGAAGCGACTACCATAGCCGACAGCGTGGCCTTGCAGCAAGCAGACACCGCGAAGTAGCCACCATTGGCTGCGAATCGCCCACCTTAACCACCATTGGTATCTGCCATTGGCGACAGCCGATTGTAGATACCAATGACCGCGCAGCGGTCTCTACCAGCCGCGAAGCGGCTACTATTGTCGACCACGTTGTCAAGCAGCGAGCAAATAGCAATAGCTGCGCAGCGGCCATTAATAGTCGCGTAGTGGCTACCATCAGCCGCTCAGCGGCCTAGACAACCGCCCACAGGGCCTAGCAGCAAGCAATCGGCGATAGCCGATGCTTAACTGCTAGTATATTTTCAAATATCTAAAAAGAGTCTCATAAAGACAACCAGGTCAAACACAATGATCTGTAGTGCTTGAAACCAATTTGTGGACCCACTCTTGATGTTCCAGTATAGAGTGCACATGATATTTAACAGGACACTAACAAAAAATAATAATCTACCGCTTTCAATTTTAATTTCCACACTAGTGTCTTCAAAATGTCTTTAGCATTATTTTATTTTAAGTAAGTCAAATGTGCTATTACAGCGAGCTTTCGAGGTTTGCGTTTTTATCAACCCTTCACATTAAAATTATAATAACAAAATCTTCATTTGTTTCCGCAGCATAACGTCTTATATCTTTGCATTCACATCTTTACTTAAAAGTATTAATTTTAGATTTGTAAAACAACTATATACTAGTAAAATAAAATTGATTTGTAAAACAACTATATACTAGTAAAATATTGGTTTACTTCTAGTGTGTGTTTTCTGGGTTTTATGCTGTGTTTTTACATAAACAAGACGATCCTGAACGGCAGTATAAACCTTAAAACACTTATTAATTGTTTCTCTTAATTTTTTGCCCAGCACACAAATCGTTTCTTCAGATTCCACAAAACATATTTTCGCATACACATTGATCTTGAAATTAGAGGGTACATTTAAACAAAATTTATAATTGATTTTCAATATTGGTAGGTGTGACTCCAGGCCTGTTTTAATTAATTTACTGAAAACTCAATATAAATAATTATTTTATTTATTTTCCTTTTAATTTTTCAGATGGTGTTAACATAAATAATTTAATAATATAACAATTTATTAACATTATGCGTATAATAATAACAATAAATTATTAACCATGTGTCTACAGTGCAGTTTAGATCAATGACACATGTTGTGGTGTGGCCTCGTAATAACATTTATAGATTTTGAAAGCTGTATCCGCTGCATTGGCTCCTCTTTGGCTCTTGCATAATTCGGTGACAACCTTAGCCGCTATTATATTTGTATCCGGAGGTAATTTGGCCATAAGGACGTCCTCATTCAGGGTTCCTTTATTGTTCACAAGATTGGCCTTCTTCAGGAAGCAGAAACAGTACTGTTTTAGTGCGTCATCTTCCAGAAATTGTCCTTTCCTAGCTTTTTTCACCACTTCCGGGTTTACCTTGGTCTCAGCGATGCATGTCGCGTGGTATTGTTCGACTTTCGCCTTTTGCTCCGGAGAAAATGTCAGAGCCTGTTATAAAAATAGAAGAATTACAATTAATAGCAATACCATTCATCACTACTGATGAGCTGATTGGTTTTTCTTCAAATAATATTATTACATTGAGACAACTCTAAAGTGACTCAAAGCATTTGCAATGTGGATCTGTCAAAAACTATTAAATATATGATGTGATGATAAGGTCACTAATGATTAGTCCTAAAATTAATATTATAAAAAGATAAAAACCTATTATAAAATGGCCTTATGGACGTACATAAAAATATCAGGTTCTGTGTGCCATTATTTAAGGCGAAATTGCCAGCAGAAGAGGCCATGGAACATGGAGAACTGAAGAATCTTACAAAATGTTTTACTATATTCTCAGTCCATCGTTAAATGGATAAACTCTAGGAGAAGAAGGAATGTGAGCATCTTTCATGCATGTGCCCAATGCAACCAGAAAGAAAACAAATACGCATTATTCCATAAATATTATTTAACTTATTACAATCAGAATGATTATCTGCAAAGATAAGCACTTTTAGCCGTATCCTTTTTTCCTGCATATCATTCTTGCCTGATGCACTTCCATGCACATTTTCATTTATGCTTTCTTCATCAGATCTTTTTCAGAAAAGTTGCCTCAAACTCTTGATAAAACCCTGTTAATTCGAACCCCAATAATTTGGATTTCGTCATAATTCAAAATTTTTGGACACACAACACACAAGTCCAAAATATTATTCTCATAGTTGATTAACCCAGATAATTCAGAATAATTTTTGACCTTTGCACCATAAATCGATACATTCCAAGTCACATATTTCAATTTTTTTAACAAGTTATAAAAACAAACAATGTACCTACACAGATTTTTGATCGCGCACACCCATGTATGCCCTAAAATTAGGGAATTCTATGTATGCTTTCTTCAGTTGGCTGATTAATATGCGCAGATAGTTTTAGTTTGCACTAATTCCTTATAATTAAATGCGTTTAAAATCGTTTCTCGCTTTTTTAAATTCCCCTTTAGATAGATTATTTTTTCTAATAAATGTATTAATGTTTTTTAAATGTTTAATTTCGTATGGAAGAAGTTATTACTGACTTATTATTTCAGATATTTATATGAAATAATAAGTCAATAGCAATAATAATAATTACTGTGCTTGTGCCTATGTTGGTTTGAGTTGGAAAAAACTAACCCATAAAAACCAAGTTTTTATCCTCCCTTTCTTTGTAAAATATAACAAAAATTAAAGACGAATTAAAACATATAAGGTTACACTAAACATACAAGAATTTAACATATTTCTAAAATGTCAGATGTTTTGAGCTTTGATAAGACACTTCATGCTTTGAAGATTAAATTCCAAAAACATTTGTCAGTCAATTAATCAAGATTTTGATAGATTTGTGAATTTTGCTGTCATCTGTGAACCAATTGTCATAAATTTTCGAAATTCGTAGTGAAGTACCTATTACATATACCAACGGAGTAATTCAAATTTTTAGTATTCCGTGACGTCGTCAGGCCGCTGTTGGTATTAATCAAACATTTGTATGGTTTCCAATTTTAAAAAATCAATTAAAATTTCTAAAAATTCAAAATTATACTATAATTATTAAATTTTTTTAACGAAAATTTGATAGATCATTTTGATCGTCGCCACGAGTCTGCTTGCAAAGTTTCAGGTCGATTGGATCACGGGAAAAGGGTTAAAAATCGATCCAAAGTTTTTCATCAGACAAGCAACCAACCAGACTCTACGAGTTAAAGTAAAGGGAGTAAAAAAGAGCGGAATCGAAAATTAAAATTGAATAATAGTTGAAGAAGCCTTCTATAAATTCAAAGATAACTGTAATTATTTGATTATGGCCATCCACATGTGACGAAATGGAAAAAATAATTTGATTTGCAAGTGAGAACAGCAAAATATCAGTTACTTTAGATTACTAAAGTAATTATTAATAAATGACGAGATCTTTGCATTAGCATATTAAATATTGCATTTTCAAAATGATTTCTTGAAATGTGCAAAAAACATACTACATATTTTAATATAATTATCAGTTTCTTGCATGAGTTTTATGATTTTTAATGAAATTCGCAATCATAAAGGCACATTTTTTTTTTCTTGAATTTCGAATTGACGTGGCTCTATTGTATAGCTTATACATATAATCTCCTCTTGTCAGTCATATACCCAAACTATCTTAAAAACCATTTTGTCTGTCCAGTATGCCTAAACACGTTTACATTCACTGTTAATTTGTTCATTCTTCCCCCTGTTATAAATAGATTTTCTACGCATACATTTGGGCAACTGCATTCTATCTACTTTCATTATTATTTTGCCGACTCTATACATTTGTATTGACATCTTCTCTATAATTGTGTTCAGAACACTCTTCCAGAATTAATATTATATAAATATATTAGTATGTTTACAGAAAGGACTGTGGGTGTACCACTATTTTTGAGGGCCATTAATTACCTGAGTTGAGTTTTGTACTAAAGGCAAATTTTCTAATTTATTTGGTCGATAGCGGTTGTTATACATATTTGTTTGATATTAGTCTATTTTTAGTACCCAAGTTACAATTAATGCATCCACACTAAGTTGGTAAAAATAAAATTTTCTTTTTGTTTCTATGTGCTTTTATATTTGTTAGTTGAATACCCTGTCCAGACCATAAGAATTTGAAAATCTTGGTCTAAAATTTTAAAACTTTTGATCCATATTCAAACCACGTCAGTCCACAGTTCAAGAACTTCTGAAGGTCCATATTTCTTACATTTAAATAGAGTATGATAGTAAGATGAAATAATAAGATTATAATAATAGTGAAAAGTCTAGAGGAGAAGGAATATCAAAAGTTGTAAAAACAATCAACTGCCTAAGGGTTGCCTCATCTCAGTTTAAAGTAATATTTCATTTAAAGCATAGATTTTTGCATTTTCCATCAGTCAGTTGACATGTTTTCATAAAAATGTATCCTTAAATGAACTATTACTTTAAACCAAGTTGATTCAACCAGCCCTGAAAAGTTGTATGTATATATGAAATATGTGGAGCTCTATTACATTTGTATGTTGGTTTGATTTTGCAATCCTTAGGGCCGGTTGTATCAACCTGGTTTATACATAATTCGTTGAAAGGATAGATTTAAACAAAAGATTTCAATAAACCAAGTTCCTACTCTTAGTCATTTTTTCTAATGATGTGTGAAAATTATGTTCAAATCTATGAAAAATTTTGGTGGGTCTAGATTGAAAAGATTCAATAAGTTAAAAATATTAAAATTATCTTTCCGAATGAAACAGTTTTCAAATTTAACTAATTTATTTTCCAATATAGAAAATGAAATTTATACCTTGTATGCGTATAACCAACAATGTTCCTGTAGAAGGTTTTCCATTGCTGGCCTAGGACATCTTTTTACAAAACATAATTTTTCCATTGCGCGAGAAAAAATATTAATCAATCCATATTAGAAGTAAATGAAAATACAGGTTACTCCAGGATTAGTAGCGATAACGCTTTTAATATTAAATTTATCTACAGGAGATTCATTGGAAAAAATTCAGGAAGTTTGAAAATTATATTTAATTACACAGTAAGGGCTGGTTGTTTAAAGTTCGTTTAAAACGTTGATTTGCATTCTCCACCAATCAAATGTAAATGTTCGTTTAAAGCATAGATTTTTTGCGATCTCCACCAATCAAATTATCCGTTACCGTAAAAATCTATTCCTTAAACGAACTTTTATTTTAAACCAACTTGAAACAACCGAGCCGAAGTGGGATGTATTTAAGGGAAAAATCTTACTGTAAGAATATTACAAGAAGTGTAAAAATTATTTTTCTTAATAAAAAATCAAAATGATTAATTTTCAATTAGACACTTACTTGAGCAGTTAGGATTATAGAGAGGAGTACAAAGCCAACAGCAATCTGCATCTTTAGGACTAGATGATGGTGTTAACTTTACTCAAAGAGACTTGAGTTTGCACTGAATTGCCTTCACGACAAAGCATAGCTATTTATACAATTTCTCAACATTTCTGCAATTGCACCGTCCATTTGTTATATATTTGTCTCAGGTAGAGGTGCAAAGGTAGACAGGTCTGATCAACATTTTATGAAGTCCTCCAGGGTCATGCATATTTTTTCCCATTGAATAAACTTATCTTGGAGACACATTCATATTATAAAGCCAAACCGAGGGCAGACTGTATCCATAATTGTAATTTTTGTCTTCGGTCTATTTACACATCTCTCACTTATGACTAATAAACTTGACTTCTATGAATTTCCACCCTCTTGAGTGTACTTTTTCGCTTTTATCTGCCTCCTACAATCAGAGTGCTGTCACGCCTTGCCTGCCGTCCCGATGGGTGAGGGGATTTTTCTCTTGCTCTCCGAAAACCGTCTATTGAAGCTTGTTACTCAACTCAACAAGCTCTTTTCTCTTTTCACATGTCCAAAAAATTTTATGATTCACATTAAGCAAAGGTTTGTTTCCAAAGGTTTTGCTTGTGGAATGCATTTGTCATTTTATCTAGCATTAATTGCGTTAAATAGCGTTTTTCTCCACATTTCAAAGGCTATATCCATATTCTTTCTCTTGCCCTCTGAGTCCATAATTCTATACCGTAGAGAAAAATTGTATTCATCAGATACTATGCAGACCTTAATTGTTTTGGCTACACCATGATCTTTTCATATCTTCAAACCTGGATCTAGAACTCTTCACTATAAAGAATAAAAAATCATCTTAATATCAGGTCTTAAATGAATGTAGGTATTTAATTTTTTTTTAAACACATTTATATATTTGACAGCTTATGTATTTATGAGTTTCTGTTGTTACACACACCTGGTTAGCGTTTGGTTGTTTGAAAATTATAAATATTTTTCAATGTGAGTAAAAGGGGAATAAACAATTTCTTTTTATTTAATAAATATGTACATTTACATGATTCATTTATCACACATTCAATAAATATGGATGTTTATTTTATCGCTGATTTACTTCATAAAATTGTTGTGGTTATTGGATGATTAGTTCTGCTCTCGTACTTGTTGAATTCTTTTGAAGGTCTGAAATCATCTGTTTTACTTAAATTTTTATGAACATTATTTAATAAAAAATACCAAAAATTACATAAAAAGCATCAAATGGAACACAGGTTGACATAGCTTAGCTTGATGAAGTATTTCTAATAAAGGCCTTGAAGAATAAACATTTGCCAAAAATATTCTCAAGTTTATGCATTTTCAGGGCTATTCTTTCATGTTCAATGGGTTCCAAAACGCCTGCCAGAGAGGTTGTACGCACATGATATAATAGTCTCTAAGGCCTAAACAGAAGAAATATTTGTCGTTCGCAATTTTTTAAATTCGTATTTGGATTCAGTTTTAATGCTTAATTGTATTTTGATACTGTAATGATTTTATATCATCTGAGAATAGTATTGATTAAATGAGTTAGTAATATAACTATTTTTCTCTACCTGTCTATTCTAATCACAAATTAAATATTCATTGAGAGAGTTGTAAAGTGGTACATACATATTTAGAATAACAGTAACAGTACTTAACCATCTACTAATTATATACATAAATAGAAAATACTTACGATACTAAAAATGTATCAGTTTTTATTGATACATATATGTATGTATACCTACAAGAACTGTGATAATATAATAATGTAATTCTCTATTTAACACTTAAGGATTTTGATTCATTGTAGTAAAAACACTAAACTTCAATCACTTCCTTTTTGTATAATGCACATACAAGACAACTAGATATTCTTATGATTATAAGTTATGAGATTTGTCAAAAAAATCATCACAATCAGCAATGTTTTCACATAAATAATGAGTTTATTTCAGGTTTAGAGTGCAAGATTGTGATGGTCAAACATCAAACCTAGTAACCATTGGGTATTAGACAACAGTCTTTTCCCAATTCTAGTAGAATTGGGAAAAAAATTTACTAATCATCCATATAATCAATACAAATCTCAAATAACTGTTATTGTGGAACCGACACTAGTATAAGACCTAGTCTGATATATATTTAGCACTGTCTATTAATTATTTATCCATAAAATTAATAGATAGCTGTGAATTTACTTGTGCAGAAAACCTTATCAATATTGTTGCATTATAATGCATATTTCTTAATGCTAGCAAAAACTTTTAGGTTACGCCAAAGAGTGGGTAAAACACATAAAAACTGTTATTTGTGCTACAACAATTGAAACAGATCAGAATTATTACTTAGAAAAAATAACATCAAATCAAACTTTTGAAGAAAAAATTTGAAGAATTAAAGCAATAATTTAATGGGTAACGCATTCTATCAGTAACAGAAATTTATGAGTTTATGTCCCGGTGGCAACAATTTTCTTATGATTTTTTAAGTTAAGATTTGTATTTTTCTATGTAATGTATTTCTTTCATATTTCTATAATTTCTAAGTAATGTATCTCCATCATTATCTTAAAAATGTAACTTCACTAATAAAGTGTAATTAATGGTTGTTTAAAATAAGTTTCAATTATGCACCTACGTATATTGAAAAGTAAAATTTTAAAAGCTACTTTGTTTCTCAAAGAAGCAATTTATTTTATCTGTTATGAAGTATGAGGAGACAAAAGGTAACAAAAAAGTGGAAAATTATCACCAAAGACAGTTAGCTATTTGTCAAGCAATGCTTCTTTGCATTGCAATAATCTTTCACTGCAGTGGTTTGAAGTATCCACTCAGGACAGCGGAATCATTAACACTGTAACCTATCCAGACGCTGTCAATGTACAGAGTTATTACGCTTCCATTCATTATGGTTTTAGATTTATTGTGGTTTACACAGTAATACCAAATTTTTTGCGATAAGTATTCATGCTATTGCGGTATTTCAGAGGTATCATGCACTCCAAAACTGTAGAGAAGCATAATCTACACTCTATACATATATAACTCAATGTCTTATGGTCTCTTATCTATAAAAATACATTGGGTTGGTACATAATTTCTTAATCAATTTATCATCATCATCATCTTCTTCCCCTTATCCTAGTAGGGTCGGGGGCCTAAAGACTCGACAAGGTGCTTCCATGATCCCCTGTCTTGCGCTGCTTCTCCCATTCTGTTTTCAAATACATATTTTTGATGTCTCTCTCAGCTTAATCTGGGTCGATCCACAATTTTTTTTGTTCCGCGGTGGGAAGTGCGCGAATTACGGTTATTTAAGGATTTACTTGCCATATATCTTAAAAACCAGAGGAATTGGCACAGTGTAACATACACAAATCGGCACATGGAATGTTACGAGTTTAACCGTGAAAGATATAAATTTATAAATATAATAATCAATTAAATAATTAATTTAAAGTAATAGGTCTTGGTAACAATCATGCATTTTCCATACATTCAGATTTCCAATAATAGCAGTTTTTTCTGAAAGTATGATCTGGGTATTCCTATACCTCTGTACCGGAAGTAAATCCATTGTCTTTTTAATAATTTGTGTGAATAAAACAAAATGTGCCTAGACGGTGCATATTTCTTTTACAAGGGTTTACTTGCGAGCTATCAATGAAGGTTGTTTGGTAATCAATAATTCTTCCTTATCCACGACCAGCCTCGTGTCTACATACCTTAGACATCAGCTGGGTGGTGTCAAGGTCTCTTCTCACTCGCTTTTGCTGCAGATACAACAATTAGTATTGCCAGACACTTCCCAACAGAAGCAATCAGTGTTTTTCAAATTTAAATTATCTTTTAATATAAAATTTTAGTAATAATACCGAAACGAGCATTATTACTAAAATTGTATTATTGTGCAGGTGTTTTAATTTTTAATAAATACACTACCAGGAAGCTTACTTATTACATGTCACTAGGACTCCAATGTTGGCGTAAAGCTTATTTTCAAATTTTGATATTCTTTTCTGTTTATAAAAACTTCAGGGGAGTATTCTACTTTCAATTTTGAATAGAAAATATTTTTTACACTTTGGGTGAAATGTCAACAGACGCTGAGATAAACTACATCAAAGCTTGCATTTTTTTCCAATATTTCTGATTCGTTTTCTAAACAACTATCACTACAGTAACTTATATGAAATATTAAAAATTAAATTACTTTAATACAAATCAAATAAAATGATAAAAACCTTACAAAAAAATGTTTTTCAAATTCCTACAAGGTCCTATTTTTATAGCACAACCGTTTAGGTTAGTTTGAAATTAGTAAGAATATTGAAATTAGTAAGAATATTCCATGTTTGCATCTCTACTTTAAAAAAAAAAATTGAAAAAAAATACAAAATTTGATGTCGCTTATATATAATTGTCAACATTCCACCCCAAATGAATATTTCTTTTAGAATATTTTTGATTAAATATTGAATGAGGAAGACTCCCTTAGTAGTAAATTTATTAAAAATTAAAACACCTGCACAGTTTATCTGCTCATTCCGTTTTAGAGTAATTCAGTAAAGCTGTTTATGTCTTGGCTAAATTGTGAAAATGTACAACATGTATCGATAATGTGTTTGTGCACAATATAATTAAGGATTATGCTGGCAAAGTAAAAACTCGCTACTTAGCAGTAGACGACAGGTAGGTAGGTACTTGTATTATTAAAATAATTTAATTTCCCCAAACACCTTTTGTAAAAAAAGAATGATAGTAGAGTTGTTATTAATCGCATTCACAATATTGATTTTTTTTTTGCATTGCATTGCATTTGATTTGCATTGAAATATATGTTAGAAAAATATGTAGCTGCAAAAATATGTTTTCTATTATTCAGTTATTATTTTCGCAAGTATGAAAACAAATTTTGCTCACAATGTCATTATTATTTTTCCTTTAATTCTTTGAGAACCGCAGTAGATGCATACCTACTCATTTGCATTTCGCGAGACAAATAGCATCAATCAATATTAATTTATTCAGTGCAGCGACATTAATCATTATAATAGACTTAATAATCTTTATCTTTCTTAGTAAAATAATTTAATTAAGTTGCTCTAGTGATGGAAAGCTGAATTTTTAACACATTATGAGGAAGATGTTATGTGTTAAATTGAGGGGAAAACATCACATTTAAGAGCTCGTGGCCATCCTAACTGCAAGATTTAAACAATTGACTCTTCATTAGATTAGGACCGCGCGAAGGGTCCAGTACGGGGGATCTGGAGGAGTGGTAGCCCCTCAGGATGCTAAGCATTTTTTTAAATCACTCATGCTCATTAGCCTGCAAACGTTGTCTCTTGGGCGTTCGTTTTGCCCATTATTTTATTAATGTAGTTTTGTTTTCTCTCATATGATTTCTATAATTAATTTCTTGTCTTTAAGTGTTTGTCCCACCTAATGGCCTAACCGATTTACTGTGGTGTCTTTTGGACCTTTTTCCTTCCACTTTCCTAGAAATATCCTCATTTAATTTTATGTACAGCATCACATCTTAAATACCTCCAACTGTTTCCCTCCTACTGGTTAATTTTTCATATTTCACTTCGGTATAGTGCTATGTTCCAAACACAGGTTCTTAGATGTTTTATTTTTTTTAAGTAGGATAAGGTACTTTAAATATCAAAACTTCATTGAACCTTACCTAGCCTAGCCTTGCCTGGCTCCTAGAGCTCTCAGGTCCTTGGTTCCTTGTGCACCACCTTCCTTGCGCTTATGGACGGTACGACCCTGTCTTAGACGTATTCTTCAATAATGTGCTTTCCTCTAACGACCTATTCTGAAAATAATAGTATTTCTATTTTGGTGATTGTTATACCCCAACACTCAAAAAAAGAGAGACGTCAAAACATCTGTCAAATGTCAAAATATTTCTATCAATGTAATTTCGTATGTATTTCTATCAAGGAAAATATTGTTTTTAAATTAATATTAGGTCCTTACATATGAAATTGACGTTTTACCGTACTGGCAAATTTGATCTCAAATATCTTCTCTATGGTTAGGAATTCCAAATCCAAATTTTTACAGCTATTTACTCATGTATTTGTGTTTTGAAAATTATAATTCATTTGTTTTTTCCTCAATTGTTTTTTTCTTTGCGAGACTCAGTTTACAAAATGAAAAACTTGAAATATCGCGTTATTTACGAGTACGAGTTCCACCGTGGCACCAGTGCTGCAGAAACGGCTCGAAGGATTAATGATGTGTATGGCGACGGTGCCGCAAAAGAAAACACAGTGCGTTTTTGGTTCCAACGTTTTCGTTCTGGAAATTTCGACCTGCAGAACAAGCCCCGTGGACGGCCGGAGACCAAAGTTGATAATGAAGAATTGAAGGCTATTGTGGAAGCGGATCCATCGCAAACCACATCCGAGTTAGCTGCAGGCTGCGGTGTTAGTGATAAAACTGTTTTAATCCACTTGAAGCAAATTGGTAAGGTGAAAAAGCTTGAAAGGTGGGTACCTCACGAATTGAGTGAAGCAAATCAACAAACGCGAGTTACTTGTGAGCGTTTGGTGGACTAGTGCTGGTGTCGTTCACTACAGCTTTCTTAAATCTGGCCAGACGATTACGGCAGATGTCTATTGTCAGCAACTGCAAACCATGATGGAAAAGCTAGCTGCTAAACAACCGAGGCTGGTTAATCGCTCTAGGCCACTGCTGCTTCATGATAACGCTAGACCACACACTGCACAACAGACGGCTACCAAATTAGAGGAGCTTCAATTGGAATGTCTAAGACATCCACCGTACTCTCCGGACCTTGCCCCAACAGATTACCATTTTTTTCGAAATTTGGATAACTTCTTGCAAAGGAAAAAATTCAACTCCGATGGGGCAGTCCAAACCGCCTTCAAAGATTTTATTGATTCCCTTCAGAATGGTTTTTTTAGTAAAGGGATCGATGAACTACCTATGAGATGGCAAAAGTGCATAGATAGCAATGGTACATACTTTGATTAAATAAATATATTATAATAAAAAAAAATCGACTTTATGTTCCTCCCATACTAAACGTCAATTTCATATGTAAGGACCTAATATTTGAACTATTTGGATGAAATATTCCTTTGTATCTCTATCAAGGAAAATGTTGTTTTTAAATTAACATTTGAACTATTTGGATGAAAAAATTAGTAGATGTGTGTGAAAAAACTGATTTCTATTAACTTTTAAATAATGTTAGTATATATTCATCAAAATTCATCTAAAACTTATTAGACTGAGAGCCCGCGACGCCCAGACCTTCGTTATATTATAAAAGCTGAAAATTCTTCTATACATGTCTCTTACACAGGTATAAGCAAACCCAGCCTATATAACCTGGGTCGCGGTGGCTTTGGCAGGTAACAGGTAGTAAAGGTAAGTAAAATTGTGTTTCAAATTTGTGATAGTATAAAACTTAGTTTTCATATATTTTAACTTACAATCATATTAGAAACCGCCTCGTCTATTGGCGGACACTTCGGGCGGTAACAACCCCTTTCCAGACACCCTTACAGTATGATTATTTATAAATCTACTTTCGTCATAGTATAAAATCTGGCTTTTATATATGTTATTCAGAAAACTATACGAATAATGTTTCCACAATCCCCAGTCACTTTCGATGGTTCCCCTATCTTCCCAGGCACATTGAAGTCTACTCCAGGCGTGCGCGCGATGAATATACATGTACGTTGGCGCGAGTGAAATAGCGCGATCGGTCCACGGTGATCTCTTTCTGCGCATCAGCAACTTGCTTTAATTATTACAGAAGCTTTTGAAGATAGTGACATTGATGAGGACGAATCCACAGAATGGAGTAGTGATGAAAATAATGGAAATACCGACGATGACGATGGAAATAATTTAAAAAAAAATTAAATTTAACAATACATTTTTTTACTTTGTTTTGTAATGGCTATAATTAAAAGTATAATTTAATTCTTTTTCCATTGATTTCATTACGATCTAATTTATTTTCTCTCCTTATAATAAAACCAACATACATACAAATTTATCTCCTTAACTTTAAACTTCAAGAATTTTATCATCGACTGCCGATTTTTCTTATTATTTTCTGCACAATACTTAAAAAAAAATTATCGATGGATATTTTTTAACAACTTTCTTAAATCACAACTTGATTTCATAAAATTCACTTGAAAAAATTCAAATTTTAGTTGAATACAAAATTTAATTATAATTGCAAAAGTTAATAGCATAATGAATCGCATTATTACATTGTTGATTTCTTAATTTGTTGATATGAAAATTTTTTTTACATTATTTTTTTTAAATTTACAATTTTAATCCGTTATAAATCTACATGATTAATTTTCTTGATAAATTTTGAGTATAGATCGCGCTATTTCACTCGCACCAACGTACATGTATATTCATCGCGCGCACGCCTGGAGTAGACTTCAATGTGCCTGGGAAGATAGGGGAACCATCGAAAGTGACTGGGGATTGTGGAAACATTATTCGTATAGTTTTCTGAATAACATATATAAAAGCCAGATTTTATACTATGACGAAAGTAGATTTATAAATAATCATACTGTAAGGGTGTCTGGAAAGGGGTTGTTACCGCCCGAAGTGTCCGCCAATAGACGAGGCGGTTTCTAATATGATTGTAAGTTAAAATATATGAAAACTAAGTTTTATACTATCACAAATTTGAAACACAATTTTACTCACCTTTACTACCTGTTACCTGCCAAAGCCACCGCGACCCAGGTTGTATAGGCTGGGTTTGCTTATACCTGTATAGGAGACATCTATAGAAGAATTTTCAGCTTTTATAATATAACGAAGGTCTGGGCGTCGCGGGCTCTTAGACTATATAGTTTAGACAAAACTCCAGATTGCGATGATTGGTTTGTGTGATTACAGAAATCAGTTTGATCCATGTCACTTCGATATCAAATAAACATATATTTTTTTAGAACACCCAGACATCGTCACCGTCGAGCTCTGACACTAAAATCCATGCAAGTACCTATGTGCAAAAAAATATCGATGTACCTACCTATTTTGATGTACATACTATTTAAATGATTTATATGCCATTATTGTGCAACTGTTGAGTGTTGAAAAATAATATTACACCATGGTCTACGCGGACATAGAAACACTGGATGCAATTTCTGCTTCCCATCTTTGTTTTTTAATGATAAGTGTTTATACATCCATAATACTCCACATTCCTTTCATTCACGACCATTCATTCTGTCTATCTATCTATCCATCCATCCATCTGTCTATCTAAAATATATATCTTATCTAAAAATACTTAAGTCTAAAATGTAAATGAACTAGGTACGTAGGTAATTACTAAATAAAGCTAATCACACGGGCATAAATAAATACATCCCGTTTATTTTTAAGTGTTGGGATAATAATCACCAAATAAGGCGGACTCATTTATGTAATACTCTTTATTGCTAGCAGGGTCTGGAAAAGGCTAAATCACTACAATACAATAAATATATGTTTGTCTCATCGGTGTCACTTCGAGTCTTATGCGCATGTCCGAGAATTAGCACCAATATCAAATCAGCGCCGCCACATGGGATAAATGAGTCACGACGCTTGCGCACAACAGGTCAAGTGACAGCATTGAGATAAAAGTAGCATTTTCTGCCGCGCTTAGTCCGTGACACTTCAGCCATGTATTCACTAGAGAACAAATTGTCCCTCAACAGCACGCGCGGCATAATGTCTACGTGACATTGCAAAGTCGTGCACTGTTCCGCGACGTCGCGCACAACATATCGCGGCATTTCTACGTGCCATAGTAACGTTGCCACGCGCACGGTACCCGAGCGAGCTCACTGCGACATTACTCCGCGCGTCAGTACCACGTGGTATATTTACAAGTGAATGTGCATGCGCTGTATCCATCAACATGACATTAGTGTGGGAAAACGAAATTGTTCTCCAACTCATCGAGCTCTACCAAAGCCATACAATGTTGTGGGACACTTCAAACCGTGAATATATAAATGAAATAAAGAAAAACGACGTATGGGAGAGCATAGCAAATGCACTGAAATTACCAAGAAAACAAGTAGAAGCTAAGATTCATACCCTTCGCTCACAATTCATTAGAGAAAGGAAGAAATATCGTCTTCAAAACCATTGTTTGCGGACGGGATGTTGTTATTCGAGTGAAATTGAAAATGAATGCGCATGCGCCGTATCCGTCAATGACATTAAAAGTGGGGAAACGAAATTGTTCTTCAACTCATCGCGCTCTACCAAAGTCGTACAATTTTGTGGGACACTTCAAACCGTGAGTATAAAAATTAAATGATGTGAGGGCCAACAGCGTTCCTTAATATTGTCTTGCTTGGCTATGGAAGGCCCGATTATTTGTAATAAATTGTCAAAATCAGTTGTTGTCATTCGAGTGAAATTGATAAAAGAGCCGTCAGACATTCGAAGATTGCATAGAATATCCATCCTTCTTTCTCTTTGCAGTAAATAATTTCGCACCCACCACCTTTTTCTCCTCTTACGTTTCGATAAACTCTTTAAAATAAATAGATACGCAGCTGTCATCATAACCTCATCGGGCGGTAAGTGTAAATAGATACACAGCTGTCATCATAACCTTATCGGGCGACATTTCCGTGATATGTGAGTTCCGGTTATCTTCTTTATTCTGTGGTCCCGATGTGTACAGTGTACACACTGTACATGTCAAATGACCGCGTCATTGTCCCCGAAACATGAACGTAGATGTTGATGCGACATGCCGCGCGGAATGTTTCGCGATTTGTCCCTTAATGAATACATGGCTTTCCACTTATGGGCATTAGCAATATAGGAGAATTATATATGAGGACGAACTATCGCGTTTATTTTCGAGTAGGTACATTTTAGTGTAACAATAACTAATATTGTTATTTTTAGAAACGGTCTACGCGCTTTAGCCTTGCGCGCAGACAACTCAACAATAGTGCGCACATCCAAACTACAACATTAAAAATAAGTTTTAAACCTAAGCTTACCTATACCTAGTCCATTATAATGGTTGAATATTAGTTGTTGTTGTTGTTGTTTAATGGTTGAAATTTTGTGAAACAGTCCGTGAAGGAGTTCGATTATGGAATACCTACACTAAAGGAAAAACTTGGTTGAATGTGTCGAATTTAAGAGAATGTAAGTTACTTTTTCTTGTCAATTAATATACACCCTCGTTGTGCTAAAGTGATTAATTCGAATATCAAAAAGACGAAATTATAGTTTTTTCAGATATTCGTTTTATTCACAAAGTGTTACATTTATTTTATTTTCTTTTCAGCTTTGTAAAACGCTACGTGGAAATTAATTAATGTCCTAATTTGTAGTTCACATTATCTATTGCCGACGCTCAGTCGTGAAACCGAAATATTTGTATTATTGTGAATTAATTGGTGCACTCGTAGTAATTTTTTTCATTAGTATTTCAAATCTCTTCTAGAGTTATATTAATAATAATTAGATTTGCCTTACTAGGGCAATATCAAACTAGTTTTTCGTAGAATCGAAATCGTGTTTGGTTTTTATTGTTTTATTGTTAAAGATGTTGTTTTACTTATATCGGTTAAGGTACTTCACCACAGTAGTGCAATAAATATTACTCAATGATTTTTATCTCTTTGCATATTTTATAAAGCAGATAATTACGCCTTGCATTATTGAGCGACTTTACATAACCATTCAAAATTCAAATGTTTATTCAATGTTCAATGTTACAAATGTTTACAGTGTTTACAAAATTTAATGAAGCTTTTTTCAATGTTGTTGAGTGTCTTGGCAGCAAGTAAACACTAAATTGATTTGACGCCCTGCCTGCTACACTAGTAATTTACTGTATTATAGCAGACAGTGCTCTTCCAGTAGTATAATGTTCAAGAATATTTATTATTTATATAACATTTGTGAATAAATCTTATTGCCAATTAAAATTAAGTAATAGTAATAATTAAATGTTTACAATTTAATAATGGTGTTAATTAATTATATTATAGACAAAGGAAAAAAAATGATCTGAATAGGATATTAATAAAATAAAATAAAATAAAACAATTAAAAGTATTTAAAAAGATGACAGTAACAGTAAGACAGTAAGTGAAAAAAATGATCTGAATAGGATATTAATAAAATAAAATAAAATAAAACAATTAAAAGTATTTAAAAAGATGACAGTAACAGTAAGACAGTAAGTGAAAAAAATGATCTGAATAGGATATTAATAAAATAAAATAAAATAAAACAATTAAAAGTATTTAAAAAGATGACAGTAACAGTAAGACAGTAAGTGAAAAAAATGATCTGAATAGGATATTAATAAAATAAAATAAAATAAAACAATTAAAAGTATTTAAAAAGATGACAGTAACAGTAAGACAGTAAGTGACAGTAAATGTTCTTGTAGGAATAGTATATTTTAAATTTAGTTTATATGATGGCTTTTAATAGGTTTTGGGCATGCTTCCTTCCCTTTTCATGCAGCCAGAGTTTCACTTTAGAAGAAAAATACGCGAGACTATGGCTACATGTTTTAAGTTTAGTGTTAAGAGTATTGAATGTTTTTGGTGCTTGGAAGAGGTGAAATCTTTGTGAAAAAGTTTTTTTGAATTTTGGTACAAGATAGTTGCAGTTCACCTGTGCCCTTGTTGAATGTGAGTGAGTTATTTGTTGGTGATCTTGTTTATGTCGGAAAAAATATTTTAAAGTGTTGAGTAAATATGTTTGATTGATGTCCAGGACGTGACATTCTCTGAAAAGTTCTTCTGAAGGAAAACGAAATGGCTTTTTATGAAGAACTCTCAATACCATTTTCTGGGCTTTGCTTAATGAATCTAATATAGTACAAGCTGCACCACCCCAACTGACAGTTGCATAATTAATGAGTGAGTGACACCGTGCATAGTATACTATTCTTCTTGTCGATGCGTCGAGTACATCTCTAATTTCTTTGAAAAAATAAACAAGCTTTCTTATTCGGATTGTAAGATTCAAAATATGTTTTCTCCAGTTTAGATGCTGGTCTATGTACACACCTAGATATCGTATATCTTCCGTTGTCTGCAGATTAGTACAATCACAGGGTTTATCTTTTGATTGACATGTGTGAATCAGTAGATTTTTGGGCTGCTTTATTACTGTTCTTTTACTGATGGAGAAACACATGTATTTTGTCTTTGAAGCATTTACTGTTAGTAGATTTTTGTCAAGCCATGATGTTATTCGATTCAATCCACTTTGTGCCTTTTTTAAAACATCTTCCCAGGAATCATCTTGAAAAAGAAGCACTGTGTCATCTGCGAAAGAAATTATTTTACCGTTTTCTAAATTGGAGTTACACATTTCATTGACATATATGAGGAAGAGCGTGGGTCCCAAAACACTTCCTTGCGGTACTCCATATGATGTTTTGTGGAGGTTGCTGCAGTGATCGCCCGATTTAACTACCTGAACCCTGTTATTTAGATAATCTTCAAACCACGCCAAAGCCGTCCCCCTTATTCCCAAAGCTGATAACTTGTGCAGCAGCAGTGGATGAGACACCGTATCGAAAGCTTTGGCTAGGTCCAAAAATATACCAATACAACGTTTGTCTTTATCTAATTGTGTAACTAAGAATTCCGTTAGTTGACATATTGCATCTTCTGTTGAGAGTTTTGATTGGAACCCGTATTGATTGTTGGAGATTATTTTGTGAATATCCAGGTATTTTAAAAGACGTACTTTAACTATCTTCTCTAAGATTTTAGAAAAAACACTTAGGAGCGATATAGGTCTATAGTGGCTCGGATTACGGGGATCACCACCCTTGAATATTGGACAGATTCTAGCCAGTTTTAGTGCATTTGGAAAGATACCCGTTGAGAGACTTTGATTGAATATATAACAAAGAGGCTTACTTAATTGGTCTTTATTATACTTCACTACTTTTGCTGTTACCTCATCGTTTCCAGGGGCACTGTTAGACTTTAGGTTACTAATAATTGCAGCAATTTCATGAATGGAGGTTGGAGCAAAGAAAAATGAATATGATTTGCTGAATTTAAATTTGTTTTAAGGTTTTCTTCAGTAGTTTTTAGACGAGACAAAATATTTTGTGCTAAATTTTTACCAAGCGAAGCGAAATGCCCGTTTACATTATCTAGCACTTCAGTAATGGCCTTATCCTCAGTAGCATGATTTTTGTTTGGAATCAGCATATCACATATATCATTGCTTCTAGTATTTTGTGTAGAAGTCATTTCTCTTATAATTTCCCATGTTTTCTTTGCATCACGTTGATTTTCTTTTATAATATTTTTGTAATATAAGTGTTTAGCGGATTTGACCGCTCTATTACAAATATTTCTATACTTTTTGTAAAAGTTTTGTAAGCCGACATTTAGAGGGTTAAGTTTAGACTGTTTGTGTAACACATCTCTCTTATTTATGCAGTTAACTAAACTTTCAGTTATCCAAGATTTCTTAATTTTTTTCCTCGATTTATTAGATATATGTTCTTGATTTTTTTTAATGTGGCTTTGTAGAATATACAGGAATTTTGAATATGATGTATTAGCATCATTAGTCTCGTATACTGGTAACCAAGTTTCTTTTTCCAAGTCTTTTTTTAGCATTTCAAAATTTAGTTTGTGTCGGGGTTTTGTATAAGGTTTTGTATTTATTTTTTGTGTTCCAATATCAATCATTACTGGAAAGTGATCCGTGATAGTAGTTTCACATACAATTCCTTTCACCAAGAATTTGCTTTTAACCATAATATGGTCTAAACATGCGTTACCTCTTGTTGGGTTGCTGATGGCAGGAACGAAACCTTGTTCAGCTAACATGGATAGGTATTCAGATGCATTTGTGGTGGGAGTACTTGCAGTTATGTCAATGTTTATGTCACCTGCAATGATCATTGTTGGGTTTTTGGCCATTGTGAGTAGCTCTTCAGAAAGAGAATTTGTGAATTCATACGCATTTTGGAAATGGAAGACTGCCTTTGAAAAAATGTTTTTGCGGGGACCACTCCTATTCGGATACGGATCTTTTAAAATAAAAAAACGAAACGGATCACTATTACATAATGTCATACGTATGAATTCTTGATTCAGTTATTTCGAATAAAATTCTTTTTTTTTTAAATGGCGAGTGAAAATTTGAATTTAAATTGTTGAATTGTAAAAAATTTATTCTAAAAAAAAATCTTTCAATAAATATAAGTTTTTCTGATGTAGAAAATACTCGTATAATATGGTCACCGATTTGGAAAAAACGATTCTCAGAAAAAAGCATTTATAATGTAGAATGTTGTTTGCACTGCTCTAAAATAATTAATATTCTTAGAAAACTTTGATAATATTCCTCTGATTTGAGTTTCTTGGGATACTCTGCCATGTTTCTATCTTTCTAGCCGACGTTTCGGATTCCATTGCAGGGTCCATCATCAGGGCAGAATGGTCGTAGAAACATGGCATAATATCCCAGAAAACTCAAGTCATAAGATTCTCAACGGTCGCCAAAAACCTTAGAACATTCTTCAATCTTTGTTATATTTACCTACTTAAAACTGTTTTAAACTAAAATAAATAAAAAACAATTTTTTCTATTTTTGACTAGGCACGACCGTAAAAAAGCTGTATAAAACGAATATGAGCATGAAGAAACCGAAGAAATTTATTTCTACATAAAACGACGAAGACCTAAATTGATAGTACATTTTGCACTGGAGAAATTTGGCTCGAGACAGGGATCTCTGGGGTGTTCGTGCTGTCTGCGGTGAACGATATTGAATGAACAAATGACATTAAAATAAAGATAATAAGTAGGATCTGGAATCGCCGTAGCAAAGCAGTGCGATAGCGTAGCAAAAATTAGTAAATAGATTCTCATATTTTCAATTTTTATTTCGTCAGATGACTTTTCGAACAATGACTTCAAACATTGTAATACTTATATTATACGTAATAAGTGAAGCCTAAAAGTAATTAAACAAATTGTTTTATATGTTTTGATATTATTTTGATACATTTTTCTACATCTGGGCAGAGTACATTTTTATTTTATATACAAAATGTACAAGTAAAAATAATGAAATTTCACTCAAATTTTGTCCGTGGAATTTTACAAGTCAGAATTAAAATCAGTTTTTATGTGCGTGAAGGATATATTTTGGGACAGTGCAAGGAAGAAGAAACAAAGTATACATTCAAGCAAGTTCGAAAAACCCGAATGATTAAATTCACATGTTTTATTTTAAATGTGGAAAGTTGTTGATATTACTTAGTTCATTTTGAACCTTTTTAAGATTAACTTGTAAATAATAAAAAATTTAAAATAATTTTCATGAACAAATACGTTTTAATTATTTTCAAAATAAGTTTGCTATTTGTATTGTCATATATAGTTATGAAAAATATTCGAAATAAAAATGTACAATATATTTGCCAGTTATATTACAAGAATCTCGGACAATAGTATTACATAATACAATATTTTCAAAAATATTTTCTTTCATCGATTCATATTTCGAGCTCTTTTTCTATGACAGTTGTGTCATTTAAGACATTGCTACTCTGTAGTTTTAGCCTTCCAAAGCTCCTGCGGCTTATTGATTATAAAGTAAAATGTGTGCTTCATATGTACATCATGTATTTAGACTTATAAATTAGAAATTATTACAGGAAAAACATGTCTCGGATTGACATCGTTCTCTAAATATTTTACAGTCGATCACGATTCTGTGGATTATAGCTATAGGCAAACGTAAACTACTAAAATAAATATGGTTCAGCTAGCCTTAGTTAATTTTTTCCAGGCAGTAATAAATAAATCTATGATAGCCAATATGATACCTCGTTGATAGAAAAAAGATAAAAGAATTCTGCTTATTAATGAATCATGTGTAAACTACTATAATAGCAAAAACATACAACTTTCAACGCATATTATAGCTTATTTTTGATCCCACTTTTACAAAATATTGCCATACCTGGTTAAGCAGCTTATAAGTTAATGGTCCAGCATACTAAGAAGATCCCAAACAAAAAAAGACAAGAAGAGATCAGCGAAAAACATCTTACACTGAGATCTACTCGACCAAAAGTCGAAAACAAACTTTTGTCCTTATCAGATCAAACAATGCGGGTTTCTAAGACGGAAAATTTGGTGTGGAATTTTCTTGTACCTACAATATTTTAGTTCAATATATAAGATCTTAAGTGCAAAAAATAAATCTTGTCCATTTTAAAAATTTCTTGTGGTAAAAATTTATTTAATAACGGCACTTCGCATTTTACTAACGTATAATTTTACTAATAACTAATCTCAATAATACATTATATTCAAATTAACCGAAATCAATCGGCGGTGTTATCGTAAAACTTATTTTTCAATGTGAACATTTTTATTTTATTTAAGAAAATACAATTAACTTTCCATCAGAATTTTTTTTACAATTATTTCAATACGCAATATTATATCAGCGGTTCCCGTCCGGGGGTGAGAGGTAAAACGACACACGTGCGTTTCCTTAATTACATGACGCCGATTGGCAAGCGATCAAATAGAGAACCGCTGTAAAGCGGTATCTGTGTTACATGTTCTTGATAATATCATGATACATATATGATATTATCAGGATAATATCATGATACATATATGATATTATCAGGATAATATCATGATACATATATGATATTATCAGGAATCATTATCTTTTAGTTTGTTCCTAAGTAACAGTACTTTATGCTTTCTCTTAGAAACTAAAAGTTTTTATTTTTTATATACTTTTACTTTATTACATCATTCAGCAAAGACAGGGAAGTATCATTAACTTTGTATCTTAACGACACATAATATTTCTAGAGGACATCATTCTCCTGTTTATGTCTTGTTTTGTTGATAAAGATTTTTGTTGTTGTTACATAGAGTTATGTCACGTCTCTAAAATCACCATAAAGTATATCTGAAGAATATATATAAGTTTTTTAATTATTGCTCGAAATTATAAATATACTAGCTGTGCCCGTAGCCTTGCTCTCGTGGAATTCAGCTTGAAACTTTGGCAATTTTTATGTACATAAAATTTCCCTGGCGATGAGCAAATTTTTTTTGATAATGATTTATAATTACATACTTAAACTACCCCCGATAGATTAAAATTAATTTTAAATATATATTTTATTCGTATTTTATCAATTTGTGTATTATTAACCTTAACATAGATATATGCCGTGTGGATTTTATTTAATAACTTTTTAAGTTCTACAACTTCTTTATATAAAGTATTTAAATATCTCTTAACGCTAAGGCAGCGTTTGTAAAAAACCCATCGTTTGACGAACTTTTCGTCGACTTTAGTTGTAGAATATGTCACCACGGAACGTTTTTGTTTCAACGGGATAATATATAATTTATAACCATCCTGAAAGTCCATTCTAAATATTGGTGAGAAAATTTTTGAAATCGGATAAGTAGTTTCAGAGATTACCTCCTACATCCAAACTTACAATCTCACAAACTTCACCTCATTATATATTAGTATAGATATATAATATATTAGTATAGATAAATAGTATTAATTTATTTTTGGATTTCGTTTATCTGCCCGCTTTTTGTCAATACCTTTAAATGTGTACTTATTCTTCTTTTCTACACAGGATTACTAGGTGCTTACAGGAGTGAAGGCATATTTCTTCCTTATTTCTATCCAAGTATTAAACATTAAAAATATGATCATAACGTTGGCATAAAAAAATATAAAGTATTAATTATTATCTAAAGACAACTGCTGTTACTTTAATATTTTAAAACGAGTTCTAGATATTGATAACACGATAAAATATATATTATGGATTTCTGATCGTAAGTATCTACTTGACGAAAATCTTATCAGGAAACATGTTTTCAGTGACATCAAATTTGAACGGATTCTCATATTTCCTCAAAACATAGAAACAATTTCTTTCATCGGGTCGACTGTACGCTCTGCTGTTACATGTTGCAAATAAAATAAATTGAGCATTCCTTTCTCATTTATACTGGAAGGAGTGCTATTGATTTTCAACCTAATCCAATAAACGCGAGTGGAATCGTTCCTGAAAAATCCTTATACAAGCCGGGTTTTGTATTCAATTGTGCATAAGGATTTTTTAGGAATGATTGAATTACCTACTCGTATTTTGCAATTTTCGAACACAATTGTGTACTATTTAAAGCAAATGAAAATCTTTTTACCGACAACTTGGTTATAAATATATGAACACGGAACTATTCCTTGCCGGAAATCTGCGATACCAATTTCACCACAGTGACCGTTTAAGCTTTCGAACAGATAATGTTTTAAGATTAAATTTATATTTTCACGGGTTCGCGGAAGACGAAAAAAATGAAGCATCCAATTTCAATTATTTTTTATTTAATAAACATAGACACTGGACACAAATTAACCTGAATGTCTACTTTGTAAATCGCACCAATTTCGCACTGATTCGAATCGCAGTACAACATTCACTCGTCTTATTGTGGAACACTTTATTCATACTGTTTATCGCTCGCCCGTTTCGCTGGTTTCGCTCATTTGTCGCTGTTTCTGTGGTTTTCACTACCTGTCAAAAATAAGACTATCCCGCCATGCACACCGCGTCACTTCTCATATTCTATTTGTTTCTAAAATCATCTAGATTGTTCTAAAGACTTATATTAGGTCCTTACATATGAAATTGAGGTTTTGCCGTACTGGCAAATTTGATCTCAAATATCTTCTCTTTGGCTAGGAATTCCAAATCCAAATTTATACAGCTATTTACTCATGTATTTGTGTTTTGAAAATTATAATTCATTTGTTTTTTCCTCAATTGTTTTTTTCTTTGCGTCACTCAGTTTACAAAATGAAAAACTTGAAATATCGCGTTATTTACGAGTACGAGTTCCACCGTGGCACCAGTGCTGCAGAAACGGCTCGAAGGATTAATGATGTGTATGGCGACGGTGCCGCAAAAGAAAACACAGTGCGTTTTTGGTTCCAACGTTTTCGTTCTGGAAATTTCGACCTGCAGAACAAGCCCCGTGGACGGCCGGAGACCAAAGTTGATAATGAAGAATTGAAGGCTATTGTGGAAGCGGATCCATCGCAAACCACATCCGAGTTAGCTGCAGGCTGCGGTGTTAGTGATAAAACTGTTTTAATCCACTTGAAACAAATTGGTAAGGTGAAAAAGCTTGAAAGGTGGGTACCTCACGAATTGAGTGAAGCAAATCAACAAACGCGCGTTGACTGCCGCGTTGCATTACTCAACCGGCACAATAATGAAGGGATTTTAAATCGAATCATTACCTGTGTTGAAAAGTGGATCCTGTACGATAATCGGAAGCGCTCATCGCAATGGCTGAACCCTGCCGAACCAGCCAAACCAGGCCCCAAGCGAAAATTGACTCCAAAAAAGTTACTTGTGAGCGTTTGGTGGACTAGTGCTGGTGTCGTTCACTACAGCTTTCTTAAATCTGGCCAGACGATTACGGCAGATGTCTATTGTCAGCAACTGCAAACCATGATGGAAAAGCTAGCTGCTAAATAACTGAGGCTGGTTAATCGCTCTAGGCCACTGCTGCTTCATGATAACGCTAGACCACACACTGCACAACAGACGGCTACCAAATTAGAGGAGCTTCAATTGAAATGTCTAAGACATCCACCGTACTCTCCGGACCTTGCCCCAACAGATTACCATTTTTTCGAAATTTGGATAACTTCTTGCAAAGAAAAAAATTCAACTCCGATGGGGCAGTCCAAACCGCCTTCAAAGATTTTATTGATTCCCGTCCGAATGGTTTTTTTAGTAAAGGGATCGATGAACTACCTATGAGATGGCAAAAGTGCATAGCTAGCAATGGTACATACTTTGATTAAATAAATATATTATAATAAAAAAAA